>VZRQ01003526.1:628677-664076 GCA_013397975.1 Machaerirhynchus nigripectus | reverse complement strand
TTTCTTTCTTTCTTTCTTTCTTTCTTTCTTTCTTTCTCTCTCTTTCTTTCTTTTCTTTCTTTTCTTTCTTTTCTTTCTTTCCTTCCTTTCTTCCTTCCTTTCTTCCTTTCTTCCTTTCTTTTCCTTTCTTTTCCTTCCTTCCTTTCTTCCTTTCCTCCTTTCTTCCTTTCTTTTCCTTTCTTTTCCTTCCTTCCTTCCTTCCTTCCTTCCTTCCTTCCTTCCTTCCTTCTTATTTTTTTTAAAGTAAGACAGAAATGGCAAAAGTTACGCTCTTATGTTTTGTTGTGAAATATTTCTCCTTTTCAGAGAAATATGTTTTCTAGATGGATTGCCACCTGCAGAGTATACTATACATCTTTGTTAAATTATTTTCTGTCTCTGCAGAAATAGCAGTTTAGTTTTGTAGCATTTTTTAAACAAAATGACTGAGCATTTAGCACAATTATGTTCAGCACTATAATCTTTTTTTTCTTCTTTTGTCGAGCCATCCTTTAACAGGGAATAAAAAATGAGACACACTGTAAGCTATTTTGCATAAATGAATAATTATGATTGCCACATATTGCCAATTGTAATTAGAGATAATAATGCCAGGGTTTTGGAGCTTTTACTCATGCATTGCTTTTCCAAGCAAAACAGAACTTTTGTAACATTCATCCAGTTAAGTGAACAGATTGGGTTTTCTCCACACACACACACACACACACACACACACACACACACACACGTGTGTGCTTTTCTGTTCCACTGCCTTTTTTTTAAATGATAGCTTTAATTAGTTGAAGGTAAATAAGTAAATAAACTACACACTATAAATAGTAGGCTCTTAGCAAAATTAGAGGCACATTAAAGATAACACACTTTTGGGACTTGCAGATCAGTTAGCAAGTCATCTGAACATTAGAGGGAAATTGGCAGCTGCTTACAGTTAGCAACCAAAAATGCTGTAGGTGGTGTGTGCATGTGCAGATCATTTAAGGGCTCAGTTTCCCTTATTTACATTCCATCACCTCTGGGATTTGAGAAAGGGTTGTTGGGGGTTTTTTTTTGTTGTTGTTTTGTTTGTTTTTTTTTCTTTTTTTGTTTTTTTTTGTTTTTTTTTTTTTGTTTTGTGTGCGTGTGTGTGGAGAGGGTCTTGATTCCTGAAAACTGCTGAGTTTGGAAACAGGGTTAGGCATACCTGCTCGCAGAGCTAGTTGCTCACTTTAAAACCTTCACTTTAAGCAGTTCTCGGATACTGTGCATCCACACTGACATTGAGAACTTGGCTTGGCCCTAGACTAAAAAAACAATGCTGTTTAATCAGGTGTGGAGTGCTGGCTTATTACTTTTGCCAGCAGCTTTGTTTTACTTGGACTGCATAGCCTTGTAAGAATTCAAAGCCATTGCGATATTGCTGAAGAAGCTTTCTGAGATGTGTAACTAACCATAATGCTGTATCTCCAGGGTACTGAGTGAATGCGGCAAATGAACTGTACTTTGCAACTGTCTCATTTTCCTAGGAAAAATGGACCAACTTCGGGAATTGTTGTTCAGCTCCCAGTCTCAGTGGGAGTTCTCTCTGAGCACAGACAGACTACAGCCTAAACAATGAGCATTAAATTTGGTCCCTTCATCTCAGGATCTCACAATTCTTTTGGAAATGTTAACAAATTAAGGTTCACATCCCCCACCCTGTAAAATAACACTGTTCCTCTTTCACAGATGAGTAAAGAGGATCATGAATCAGGGACAACCAGAGCTACAGATCAGAAATCTGACTCTAGAGTAGGCTGCTTCATTGTCATTGTTCATTATTTTCCATAGCCCTGTTGATCCCCAGTCTCTCATCATGCTTCTCAAGAGTTTTCACAACTGGAGTTGAGGGCATTTGGATGTGATTTTCCACACGGATTATTTGATGCATTTTCCTCATTCTGCATATCCCGACTTGACTTTGTCACTTAAACCCTGTTTGGAAGGGTGCTGCAGCAATTTCAGGTTACAAATCCTGCTGTTTTGCCTACCACAGAATGATTTAAATGTGAACATAATCTCTGTTCCTTGCCCTGCAGAAGCTTTCATGTGGCGGCACATCTCACAATTAGGCCACACCTAGCTGAAATCTCCCAAAGGAGTGCTCTAGAAACTATTTTCCTCTTTAGGGATTGGTAACCTGGCATAGATAAAAATAGGGGGGAAAGGAGACCCAATACTGTCTTAAAATATATTTAGCGGAATTTGAAAATTATTTGACTATTGCTGCTTTCTTTCTTGGACAAGGGATGTATCAAAATGCTCTCCAAGTAGTTTTTGCTTATCAGATAGGTTAATTTTCTTCTCTTAGAGCAGAATCTATATGATATCTTTGTATCTTAGAACGTTAACAGTTTTAGAGGCTTATGTGTTACCACCTTCTCACCACTCAAGATCTCTCAGCAAGGTTGCTGTAACAAAAGACACAGTTTTTGAAAAGAGAAGTACTGGAAAAATACTTTCTGTATTTAGCTTGCTTTAATATAGTGTGTTTACTACTTACATGAATTTCTAGTTGCTCCTTCTATTTTCCTCATATCTGCTGTTCTCTGTTCCCTACTTCATCATCCTCTTCTTCTTCTTCCCTGGGCACACACCTCCTGAAACCTCATTCCCTTCTTTTTCTCTTAGCTGAATGCTCTGTATCATTCTTTTCTTTTGCTTACTCCTTTGTAAGCAGATTCACAAATGATCGTCTTCTCTCACTTGATCCTTTCTCTGCAGTGACCTTCTCGAGGTTGTAAGTTTGCTGATTTTCTCAGTGTAACAACTCAAAGTCACGTGCTTATTCTCTATTTGAAAAGCTGTTAACATTTAGTTTATGTTCCACTGCTTTTAAGTTAATTTTCAAACTGTTCCTATGATCTCTTTTATTCTGCCCTTCATTTATAGGAGAAATTAAACAGAAACATTCAGGGCCACTCCATTGCCTACATTTCAAAGCCTCCTTTAAAATTCTCCTTGCCTTCCTACATTTCTCCAAATGTCATAAACTTAAGTCTATTGTCCATTGCTTTTCCTTCTTATCAATATTTTCTCCATGTTTCTTTTTACTCCCTGGATCTCCATTTGTTAAGCATCAATAACTTTCTTTATATTGCAATTGGAATCTCTTGCAGCTCTAATCATCGTATTAATCTTTGTGTTATGCTGATTGCCATGGAGATCAGTCTAGGACTGGCCATCTTAAAGACTGTGGAAACACAAGTAAAAAGTTAATGCCACTTCAGTCTGTTGTCCTGTGTTATATTTATCGTCTGTAATCAAACCTATCCTGCAACCTCATTATATAGATACATATTACTCTTTTCTTCATATATCTTATTTTATTTATATATATAGATATATTCTTCATATATCTTCCTTTAGGATCCCTAAAGATTCCTAATGAACCTGAGGACTATATGGTGCAATCATAGATCACAGGGATCACTGGTTCCTTTCACACATTTTAGGCCACTCTGTGCTGCCAAGTTCACATATATTCAAGCTGAGCATACAAGCTCAGTTAAATTAATTCCCTTCGGTATATATTCAAGGCCAAAGACATGGAAGTACAGGTAAAAAGGAGGAGAATGGGTCTAACGGGGTTTGCTAGTGCCAATTATTTTAGGGAATATTTTTGAAATGAAAACTGAATAAAGAATCACACCAGATTACAATGACACTGAGAGAAGGGGCAGTTTAATCTTTCAGTTTGTTGGATGAATGGAGGAAAGAGGGTGAAATAATTTCACAGTATCACAGAACATGCTGAGCTGGAATTTTTCTGCTGACACTCACCTCAGAGTCAGGCACTGACATGATGGATATGCCTATTCCTATCAATATTATTCCTTGTTATCAGAAGAATCAAGGAAATCACTGCCTGTGCTCCTGATCCCTCTGCCAATCATTCAAGTCTCTCTTGATTGCCCTCAGACTTCTCTTTGTTATTTTGTCTCTCCCAGTTTGAACAACCCGTAGTGGATAGTAATCAGAGGACCTTACTAGACTGGAGAGTTTTCCAGTAATGTCCATTATCTCCCCTGGGAGACAGCAGACTTCCCTGTGATTTGGGTCTGGTCTGCACATCGGGCCCTCTGTTCCCCTTAGAAGGAAGTCTCCTATGACAACTCCTTCTTTTCCTCTTAACAGAGGAGGTCGTGATGAGGGGTACAGGTAGTGTTGTTTTAGGACACCCCACTATCCCTGTAGGACCTTTGCCCACCTCATCAGTTGTCCGGCCTTCAGATTCCAGAGCCTCATACCTATTACAGAAGGTACCATTGCTACTTGGCAGATTTTCAGAAGGAGGAGGAACCTTCCTCCTGGCACGTGCTGTGACCTGCTTCCAGGCCCATCTTCATCGGACCCTTGGCTAATTCCCCTGCAGGGTCCTGAGTTCACCTGCTTCTCTGCCACAGTAGAGGTTCCTGACTCCCAGGAGTCTTGACACTGTAGCATCTCTGAAAGCAACTGGTCAGTGTCTTGCTCATTTGTTTGACTACTACATAGCCTGTTCACTTCTACCTGCAGCTCCTTCACCTGGTGGCACAGCTCCTCAACCACAGCACAGCTTCTGCAAAAGGACTGTTTGTCGACCCAACCTTGCTAAGAGGCATCAGGCACTCCTGGCAACCTGTGGCCTGGAGAGCTACACCTCCCGTCAGCAGGACTGTCTGTCTGTCTAGAGACCTCTGACATGACAGTAACCCTCCCAGCTACATGGGATTGAGCTTTAGGGTGTGTCAGCACCATAACTGAGGAAGCTTAAAGTAGTATGCTAAGACTGGGGCTAAAAGGATGTCTTTGCTCTTCCTTTCCACTTTCCTCACCCAAACAAAAAAAGGCTCATTTTAGTTAAAGGACACCTTTCAGAAACAAACAAACTTACAAAAAAACCCACACAAACCAGAAAAACCAGAGATTAACTCTGTTAGAGCATGGTGCTAATAACCCCAAGGTTGTGGGTTCAATCCCTGTATGGGCCATTCATGTAAGAGCTGGACTTGATGATCCTTGTGGGACTCCAACTCCAAATATTCTGTGATGCTGTGAAGTGATGAATCACAGAATCACAGGCTGATTGAGGTTGGAAGGGACCTCTGAAGGTCATCTGGTCCAGCCCCTCTGCCTAAATAAGATCCTTTAGAACAAGCTGCCCAGGACCACTTCTAGACAGCTTTTGAATGTTTCCAAGGGTGGAGAATCCTCCACCGCTCTGAGCAACCTGGGCCAGTGCTCAGTCATCCTCACTTTTTCCTCAGTGAAAAAGTTCTTCCTGATGTTCAGAGAGAACCTCCTGTATTTTAGTTTATACTGTTGCCTTTTGTCCTGTCACTGGGCACTACTGGAAAGAACCTGGGTCCTTCTTCTTTACAAAACCTCCCTTCATGTATTTAAATACATTAATAAGATCCCCCTGAGTCTTCTGTCCTCTAAGCAGGACAGTCCTGGCTGTCTCAACCTTTCTTTGTGGGAGAGATGCCCTAGTCCTTTCATCATCTTAGTGGCCCTTTGCTGAACTATCTCTTGTGGCTCCATATTTCTGTTGTCTTGCAACTGTTGTGAAACACTTAGGCCTTCCCTTTTAAAAAATGCATTTTCAGATGAAAACACCCAACTACTTAATCACAAATGTGTGAATAGCTTTTATCAAACCAAACAATTTTCCAAAGGACAAAATATTAACCTTTTTATTTAGCTCAAATTACATCAATGGATTTCTTGTGTGTTTTTTTACAGACTACAGATTACACAGGTCAGCCTTTCTATGCTATATAGGTACAATCCCTAGATAACTTCAGTAAATTAATACAATCACTTCTGGTTTACAAAAGTGCAACTCTACCGAGATTTTGAAATTGATTATAATATTGTGTAAATAGTTTGTGTTTCTCCTTTTCAGGGACTGAATTTAAGTGTTCATACTAATTTGTTTTCCTTGGTGTTATTAATGAATTTGAGGCTCTTAGTATTTATAACATTAGAAATTATTCTCAATGATTATTATTGTTCAGGGAATTTTTCAAAGCATGAAAAATGCAAGTAAGCACCCGAGTGAGAGAAAAAAACTTTTGCCTAATAGTGTTAATGGATCCTTTATTTAAAATATATAATCCATCCTCATTTTCTGGCTATCTTGATAAACATATGAGTAAGAGATAGTGTTTGACTGGGACTTCATGTTTGCCTTGTCTTTTAAAATTAAATTTAAAAATCTCTCCAAAAATAATGATTTAGTATCCTCCTTTTTCTTATTTTCTGGTTAGCTGTATTTTTTTGCCTGCAATAACAAAGCCATGAAAAAAGACAGCAATCCCCTTGCTCATGTGATATAATTCCACTCTCTGAGTGTGAATACTGGCAGATCAGCAGAATGAGCCATCTGCAAGCTATAAGCTGTGTCTTTGCATGAGTAGATTTAGGATAAAAAAAATTTGTCTGACCTGGAAGCCAAACATTACTTGGCATCTTTACCAGAGATCCCTGCAAGGCCAGGCACCACTTGTGCTGAATTTGTGTCCTTTCTAAAAGATACGTCCCTCCCTCTTGCCATCATATTTTATAGTACATTTACATAAGTGCACACACAGGGCTGCACCACAGGCCACCTCAGAGATGCTGTACTGCAATTTAATGAATATCAGACTTCATAGTCAGTCTCTGTTGGATTGCCATGCTGGTGAATAATGAATATCATACTGCAAGGTTAATCCCAAGCGGCCAGTTTCCCGGTTGTAACAGGCTGGGTGTTAGTCTGAAATGCTTGTAAATGTCTACAGTTCATGCATTGTGCTGTGTAGGAACACGCACCTCTAAATCCTTGCCCCACTCAGACCAGTAACTCTTGCTGAAGTCAAAGGAATTAGTCAAGGATGTAGCACAAGATGGATTTGTTCCCGCAGTCTTCCCTCTCCACCCCGCATCCCACTTATTATTTCTCAAGCTGCTGAAGTCCCACCTCGAACAGAAGAGTTATGCACTCTGCCAGTTTTTCCTTTTCATGAGTTGCTGTCTCCCTTCTAAGCTTGTTCTGCTGGCTCTGACATCCTGGTCCTCTGAATTATAGTTGTGCCTTCAACTAATGAAGTCGTTGGCAACATTCCCATTGACTTCATTCAGAGAATGATCCAGCTGAAACAGTGCTGATTCCTGAGAGCTCCTGAGCCCTTGTGGCAGAAACCTGAGCTGCAGAGCCACAGGATTTGTAAAGAATTGTCCCTAGATTACTGAACATTTGAGACAGGTAGAGTGTCTCTTTTCAAATTGTTTGCAAAGTGCCATTTTCACCTAATGCGCTCTAGACATTATTAAGTGACAGTAACCCTTGTCAAATGACACAATATTCTCAAACTCGTGGTAGGAACAAGGAGCACAGGTTAGCCATTTGCTTTTATCGCCCTTGTGGAGATGCATGTGGGAAGGAACTAGAACAATACCTTCAAAAAGAAATTCTTTTTCCCCCTGTAGTTTGTCTTTTTGGCTTCCTTCTCTGTTCACCCCATTGGGAGAACTAGAATCTGATCAAACCTTCCCAGCTGTTCTAGCTAAAAGTTACTGCCTGCATAGGGTATGTTTTTTGATCTCCAATGCCTGCTTCAAAAAAGACCTGCTTTGAATTGCATTAAAATTTTCCCTCCCATTAAACTTCAATGTCAGCAAAACCAGATTAAAACAAAAACAAGTGAAAAAAATTTCCTTTCTCCAGAATTAAAAGACATAGAGGTTTATTTAACATGAAACACTGTATTGCACGTCCTTTTTCTGCAATTACAGAGGGAATTAGTGCTGTCTAACTGCTCTTTTAATAGAAACTGTAACAAGCTAGAGACATTCTCAGGTCTTGGGACTGTAGGTGGTGACATCCTTGCACTACAAAAAGAAAAAGCAAGTGGCTGCTCATGCTATTAAGGTGCAATATAGGCATGACAGATACTGAGAGGGAAATATTTGGTATATAAATGTATGGACATATTGGCTGTGGAGAACAGACCTACAAAAGGAGATTTTCAGCATCCCAAAGCAGGAGGTAACAGTGAATCTGCAATGGGGAAAGGGTAGCTCTTTGAAGGTTGTTACTACTCTGCTGGGCACCTGCTTGTGCGAGCCTGGGAAACACTGGCAGGGTTTGGGAGGGCAAAGTTGGCGGCCTTCTTTATGCTTTTCACCTCCATACATCATAGTGACTTAGAGCACTTCCCTTTAAACTGTGTGCACTCTTGGCCATCTATAGAATGGGGCCTTTGTTCTGCCCACACTGATATTTATGCAACATCCATCTTTGTGCTTCATGACATTTAAATGACAGAGTGCTGGACTGCGGCTCACTGTAATAACGTGGTCTCTGTTCTACCTGCCCTCTAGAGACTGAGGCCATGTTTTGAGAAAACTGGCCAATTATTCTATTTAGGGAGCCGTAGCAGAAATGCTACAGCAGAAGCAGCAACAACTTTACAAGCATGTGTTGGTACCAGTGCAGCTCTGGGTACCTAATGCTAAGCACCTTACTTCCACTCTGTGGAGTACCTCGCTCACTTTTTCCCTTCCATGAGAAGTTAAGGATGCAGAACAACATTTAATGCCAGCAATAACCACATCCTGCCTTTCAGCAGAGGGAACAGCAGGCAAGTTCTTGAAAACAGAAGCTAGAAATTGGATATCCAAGTAGGTACTTAACTATATGTCTACTGTGCTAATTTCCTAAAGAGCTTAATGCCAGTCCTGGAGTTTGAGGCACAACAGTAGGAGAGGCAGCCACGTTAAGGGTCAAGGGCCCCAGGAGGCGGAAACTTCTGCCCATTCCCTGACTCATTTAGGTCAGACAGTGCTTACCAAGAGTTGAGACAGCTCATTAAGATGAGGAATAAAAGAAGAGATGTTGGCTTCAGAGCAAGGAGAGCTGCAGCATGGGAAAATGGCCCCTGCAGCTCATCTTTTGTGAGAGATGGTTTCTTTTTCTTTTCTTCCTCTTTTTTTTTCCCCCTGAATTAATAAAGTCAGCCTGAGGGAAAAGCCTGAAAAAGATTTTGGCAGGATGTTAGTTCTTCCTGGGTTAGGGAAACAAGCCAATAGCCTTACAGGCAGCTGACTCTTTAATCACATATTTAGTATCTGGGAGAAAAATATTCTGAGGTAGCTAAGTGACCTCTAGAACCAAAACCTATTTCAAATGTTACTCAGAGATTTAGGAACCAGGGCACTGTATGAAGCCCATCCATCATCTTAGCCCTTCTAAGGGCTCAGAATTTTATCATTCCCTAAAGTTTGGGGTTTTGGTTCTGTTTTGCTTGGGTTTTTGTTTGTTTGTTTGTGGGGGTCTTTTTGTTTGTTTCTTTATTTTTTAAATTTCTGGTCCTGTGACATTTTGTAACTGGGACTTTGCATTCTGTATGACATTGTCATGTTTGAAAATATTTGCTTTCATTTTTGGTTCCCAAAGTTCCAGCTGAGCTCAGTTGGTTTCATGGGTATTCAGACCCTTTAACAACCTTTCAAAGAATGGAACCATGGATATAAGTAGTTGAATATAGACTTCTCTCTCCAAGCATAGGTCAAAGTATGAACATAATGAATGAAAACAAAATGTGATATTTCTCTGTTCAGTGAACTGTCTTGAAGCACAAATCCAGACTGAGTCCACAGAAAACACCATGTTCCCTTCTCCCTTATTCCACCATTACTGAGAAAATCTTTCTCAGATTGGCAGGGACTACTCAGTCATCCACACATCTCTGAAGACACTTTTAAGGGCTTCAGCAACATGAAAGGCTATGAAGGGTTATTTAAGGGCTATGTGATCACCAGAAAACCAGGAAAAGCTGGGAACCAAACTGTGAGTGTGAATACATGCAACTGAGTGCTGTAGTTCCTAACTGGTTGCCCCTACTTTGCTTCTACAAACATGCTCTCACAAGAAAATGAGAAATTACTGAATGCAGTTAGCCACTTTGCCCCAGAAGGATGTTTGAATCCCACAAAGGAAAGCTGGCTGAGACTACACCTAGGAAGTCTGTTCTCACTCTGATGCCATGATGATTTTTTGCCTTTTCTTTTATACCCCTTTTTATATACTCTTTTATATAGCTTTTATGTATTCTTAGTGCTTTTAGCCCACATACTTACAATTCTTTAAGTTTGATAACTTGGTTTAGACCTAATATTTTGGTGGTGAACCTTGGTTTGGTGAACCAAGAGACTAAACATCTTGGAAGCCTCGCAGTTAGGGGTCAGAAAGCCCCAGACATCAAGGTCCTCTCTAGAACACATTTTGTGAACTAAGATAGGCCCATCCAGGGGGAAGGTTCCTTGGGACGGGGGGGTTCACTCGAACTTCTCACTGAGGAATCTTTGATAGATATGCTAATTTGCAAGGCCTATAATTGTATACGCGATTCATCGTGTGCGTGCATTTTCAGGGTGCATGTTGGCACATTCCACCTGGATGTGGTGCACCTAAGGATCCTTAAATAAATAACAACGTAAAACCCCTTTTTTCTCTCTAACTGTGTTTGGCTCTTAATTTTAAGACCAGGAAAAGGCAACGGCTCCAGCTCTGGAAGCAGGGGCTGTTTTGAGGCTGTAGGGTGGTGGCTGCAGTTGACTGTTTAATTTGATGAAAACATGGCCATATTTTGACTTTTCTCTTTGTTCAGATGCATTTAAAAGTCTGAAAAACGGAAAAAGGCAATAGCTTTCATATATGCAGATGGGACTTAAAATGGTGATGCTAATGTAGCCATATGTGCCACTTCAAAATATGTAAAGGTCCCTTTGGTCAGAAACCAGCTACGTTCTAGAAAATGTAAAAGGAAAGCCTTTGTAGTCTTATTAAATCTGGAGTTCAGCAGTTTGAATTCTGACTTAAAGGCGAAATACAATCACTCATTCGTTGCTTTTGGTTCCTAATTTAAAAACTTTCCCAATTGCCAGGAAGTGCTGGAAATTAAAAATCAGGGTTTTTTAAAATTAATAAAAACACTGGGAAAAGTGGAAAATTATGTGAAATCTCTTGCTAGAAACCTTGTTGGAGAGTTTCCTTTCAGAAAAATTAAAAAAGTAATCTGCTAGAGGAATTCTCTGATGAGACAAAAGGAAACTGAAATGACAAAGCAGGTAGTAGCACCATAGAAATTTGGAGCATGTATTTTAAAAAGGGAATTTTTCTGGACTTCTGTTATGCCTTCAAAGCCAGGGATCCATTTAATCACAGGAGCAGAAAACCTAATGCACTGGTACCTGTCTGTTTTTCAGATTTCTTTGGCATTTACATTTGAAACTGTTGGAAAGCATGAAACAGAAAATCGCTTTGCAAAACCCATGCCTTCAGTGACTGGTACCCCTGAGAAAATTAGGCAAGTTCTGACCACAGCTCCAAACTGCTAATGCATGTGTGGCAAAGAAGAGGGGAGGAGGAAGCAGACAGTCAGCTACTGACTCAGACAGAGCACCGAATTCCAGCACAATTAAGCATGAACAGGAGTGGTGGCAGAGAGGAAAGCTGACTACACCGCGTGCGCTGAGATGGGGCAGTATCAGGTTATCACGTTGTAGTTAAGCCAGGAGCAGCTGCTGCCAGCAAAACCAAACCTAGCTTGTTCCTTGGCTGAAAACTTAAGTATCAACACCCTTTAATTATGCACCAAAAGATAAACAAAGCTAGCCGCTTTAAAGTACTGTTATTAATTGCACCAAATGTTAGTGAAAGGTTGAATTATTCATAGTTATAGTTCTCAGGGGTTTCTTGATTAAGGGAAATAAGGAGAATTTGTTGTGTGTATCTCATTCCACACAGCTTTCTCAGTTTGCCTAATCCAAGAAACAGGGATATATTTTACATGTCAGATCTGCAAAAAATGCATATATCTGCTAGTTCCTTAGCAGCATTCTGGGATATGCCTGTACCTACTCCCATAAACCCTGCATATTGGAAATAATCTCCAGTGGGTTTCCAGGGATCAGTGGATTTTGCCACAATAATAATACCATTCATGTGCAGTTAGACTAAATAATTTTATTTACTCACAGGATCATTGCTGTGTTTTGGGTTTTATAAAAATGTTTCACTAGGAAAATAATAAGTAAACACACTTCACTGAGAGCCCTCTATGAATGAAGAAAGCTGTAAGCTCTACTAGCTGTATACCATTTTGTAATAACTGAAAACAAACACTGCTCCTTCAGAAGCCAAGTTGTTCTTGTCATAGCCCTAGCTCTCTTTTATCTCTGCATTTTAGGTAGAAGTAGTAGCCAAAATCAGTATAAACTTCTGGAAAGGAGGATTTTAAAAGAACAGTATGTCTTTATAGTTTGTGCAATTTCCTCTTCAAAAAATTATCCCCACAGCACACATACCTTAGATTTATCTTTGTGGTGTAATTTATGAGTGATCTGAACCTTATCGGTTTGGTAATTTGCATATGGTAACAGACTGAGGGACAGTTCAGCTGAGTAATTTTTAATCATGTGAGTAGCAGAAACTAGCTGGAGCATGGAGTAAGGGTCCCTTGCCTCAGACAGTGTTTTCTGGATTCAAACTGAGCTCAAAATTCTCACTGCAATCAGGAGCATATGGGTCTCATCCAGTAGTTTATGCAGTGCATGTCAAAGCCTTCACCGAGTGCAGCTGAAGAACTTCTCTTTAGCTGCTCCTGCACCTGCGTTTCGTCGGTGCTGCTTTGACATGAATGCATGCTGGTATTGTTATTTAATGTATCCAACACTCTTCCACAAAGAGGAACTTAAAGACTGGACCTCCTTACTTCTGGTGAAGTTTATGGAATTTAGCTTAAGTCCCTGGAGAAGTTTTTACAAGGATACTAGTGACAGGACAAGGGATAATGGCTTTAAACTGACAGAGGGTGGGTTTAGACTAGGAAGAAATTCTTTACCGTGAAGGTGGTGAGGCACTGGGACAGGTTGCCCAGAGAAGGGGTGGATGGCCCATCCCTGGAAGTGTTCAAGGCCAGGCTGGATGGGGCCCCGGGCAACCTGATCTCATTTAGAATATTCTTGTCCAAAGTCCCTTCTGACCCAAACTATTCTATGATTCTATTCTATTTGTGGCATGTGAAAATGTAATCTATTAATGTTAATAAAGAGCTGGAAAAATCCTGTCCTTTAAAGCCAAAGAAGGTTTTTTTGTTTCCTTCACAGAGTCAAATTCACACTAAATATTGTTTTTTATTTAGGATGAGAAGCTCATATTTATGTACAACTTTTTCTTACAAGCAAATGGCGAGTCATAGTGATTTTAAGTCACATTTGAGTATGTTACAGCCTAGAAAGACTGAGCAAAAATCACATAGGTCAGATATATAGATAACTGTTTAAATAAATATAGATACTATCTGTAGAGATAGATATATATATGAAAATAGATATTAAACATATAGAATGCATATATAGTCACATAGATTTGCACATCCGTTTAAATAACTTTTACATGGAAATAAATATGACGTAATTTTTGAGGTGATGAATGCTGTAGCTGTCCTTTCACACATTTATGTAATAAGGGTGAAATTGTATTCACACTTTCCTTATCAAAATTAATGACATTTAACAGAATGTGAATATGATCTTTAAGTAGCTTTTAAATATAATAAAAATTACAGTTTGCCATTCATGTGTTAGTTTCTATACAAAAAAAGAGATGGATTTAGTTCAGGGTTGCCTTTTTTCTCCACCCACTAGATGCTATTTCTGTGGCTGCAATCACAAGACGTGCTTGAGAGAAAAGAAATCTCCTGATGTGGTTTGTAAGACAGAGATGACAAATTTCCAGCAGAGTTACCATTTCCTCCAATGATGATGCTGGGCTGGGCATGAAGGTGTACCCAGGATACCTAATTATTGCAGCTCCTGATAGCTCACTCCAACCAGATCTGTAATCCTGTTGATCCTATTCCCCACCTGAGTGGTTGCTTGGTCACCTTTGGTTTAGCAGCTGGTTTGGAGGATGAATCTTCTTAAAATAAATGAAGTAAAAAATAACTGCTATAGATAGCTTGGGCAGCAAAGGACAAATAGGAGGCATGTAAGAGTTTTCATGAGATTTGATATGGAGTTTGATTGTGCTCATGGTGGGGGCCAGTGTCCCTTGTGTCATGATTTTCCCTTACAGTGCCCCTGCGGGCTTGTCGGCCAGGTAAGAGTGTCTGTGCCAGCTGCTGTGCCAACTGGCCCCGTGTTGACTTCTCTGGCATGTCTGTGCTGTGCAATGATGTGGTGCAGAGGTGCTGGGATTAAACTTGCCCTGAGCTGTTACGTCCACACTTTGTGTTGCAGCATCATGCGGAGAGATTGGCTTGAGTCCCATCAAGAGTGTATTGCAATAGTATTGTTCCACCAGCTCTGAGAACTCTTCCCTACATTTTCTGTGGTAGGTTTGGTCATTGTTACTCATACAGTTCTCATTTTTGATCATTTCAGCACATTATTCCATTTTAGTTGTGACACAATTACACAAACTCAAGCCAGCAAATAGTTACTGAAACAATCACTATGAAAACCTGAGCTCCACACCAGTACTCAGAAAAGCATAACAGTTAGTGTGGTCAGCAAACCTATGACTATTAAGTTTGTTGTGTGGATTAGAGTTTCTCCTGACTGCATCTTCTCTCATTTTGTAATGTTGCATTCAGACCAGAAAAGAATCTTATTATGGAATTACCCTTTCTAGCAAGTCACTGGAGCTCATTGTCTCCAAGGATCATGTGGTTTTAAGACAGATACACTCAGAAGTGAGTTTAAGCTAACTGGAGACATCCCATGTGCTCTCTAGGAAGTCAACCACAATCTTGTGCTGCTGTGCCAGGGGAATTGATAAAGGACTGATTGACCAGCTTTGCCCTAAATAGGGATAATCATTTTCTTCTTAAACTTCCACCCAGTGCTTTGGCAAGCAGAAAGCCTGTACTAGTGCCAAATATGTAATTACTTCACTAACAGCGATGACATATATGCCTGTTCTGCATGATCCTATTTTGTTGCTTCTTCTGTTGGCTATGAACAACTCAGATAATAGGAACCTCATCCCTGCATCTGTCTCTCAGCAAGGTGAGCTTTAACCTAAGCTTTGAGCAGGTTTTAAAGAGGAAGAGGGAAAATACATCAAAACAACAAAAAGCAAAAGTACATGAACAGGTACTGACTTGCACATACATGAGAATTATTGCAAGGCGGAGGCCACCTTTACTGCAAAAAGCTGCCACGGTGTCTCAGGACATTCTCAAAATATATGGATTGTGCCACATGGTGTAGTACTTATCAATCCACAAAGGTTTGGCTTCTGCCACTCTGTTCTCTATTCTATTCTATTCTATTCTATTCTATTCTATTCTATTCTATTCTATTCTATTCTATTCTATTCTATTCATCTTCTCTTCTCTTCTTCACCAAAGGAACAACTAGTAAATAGCTAGAATAAATAAAACTTAGCAACAGATTATTCTTTCCTGCTGTCTCCTAGAGAGATAATCGTGAATGCAATATGTAATTTTATTTTAAGCAGCTTTCATCTATTTCTTCTGTGACCTCAATTTATAAATGTTCATGGAATTAATTCATCATCTCCAGACAGGCTCCTGAGATGAGGACTTCTACCTTTTTTGTATGTTTGAGTGCAATGTTACTGCAATTAACAGAATTCTTTCATAATCCGGTTCAGCTCACTGATTTATTCTAATTTTTGGCAGGTTTTCTTCACTGCTTTTGCCTGTGTATATACATGTATACAGACACACACACACGTGCATAATATATCAAGTTAGCAAAAGTATTCATTGTCATGCAGAAAAGGGGTCAGTGTCCTGTAGGTTCCATGCGCAAGTTATTTAAAATTCACTCTGCCTTTATCTCCAGTATTTTCTCACCTGCTTTATTCAGTAGAATACACGTTTTTAAATGACCAAGCAGGGAATATATGTCCTTTTTACTAAAACTTTTTTTTTCCTTCTGTGCAGCAGCAGCTGCCTGCCATGTTATTGTTTTTTGTCGCTAGCAGGCTTTTTGGGTATGTGCCAAGGGTTTCGTGTGGGGAGCAGGGCGATTTGCATCTGAATGGTGAATGGCAAGGCTGGGCGTGGGTACACTCAGCCACACCAGGTGAGGTAGAACAGCCACTTCCAGCTCACCTGGAGTAATTAATTCAATAAAAAGTTAATTACAAGGGAAAGGAAACACAAACTTCCATATAACAGATGGTAAATTTTTAGTGTGATGAAAACTAAAAGGATTTTCTTTTTAAATACCAGTATGGTGTGCCCTAAATGGTATACAAAATTCTCTTGGTATATACTCAAGTAATTCCATATGTTGTTTCTGTATATTGGCTCTGCTGTGCTTTTTGATACATATTTCCTTCTGTTACAGATATGTGTGAGTTCCTCTTCATAAAATTTTTTATCAACACATAGTATTCCTGGCAGAGAATACTTGTGGCTTGGTTGCTGGAGGAGTTGCAAGTCTTCCATGTCCATCTGTCACTCCTCTTCTAGAAACTTTTGAACCTGAGAGTCAGGACATCACCCAAATTGCAGAGAGGAGCAGATGCCTTATGAAAACTGAGGCTGGGTCTCAAAGAAAAGCCTTGTCCACTCCTTTATCCAGAAAGAGCCATGGCATAAAGTTTGGTCCTTTCCCAAAGCATTTGATTGACCCAGCGGGAGAGACACTGGCCGGCCAGTCAGGAGGCAAGTATGTGGTTGGGCAGTTTACACAGGGGACAGTCCACATGCATCTTCTGCTTAGCTGGCAAAAATTATTGAAAATATGGAAGAAAAGAAAGAAAAATGTGTTGAAGATGGGCACAAAACCATTCCTTATTAGAGGTTCTCACACGTTTTGGTGGTAGGGGTCATAAAAGTTAAGGGGACAGAGCTGGGCTTTTAGTTGAAATAACCTTGAGAAACTGTGTTTAATTAATATCAATGCTTGTAGAATAAACTCTTTCTTGACAAAGAGAAACTGTACAGAACAGAATTTAATTGTGCTAGAATAATGTTTAAAAGATTGAACTCTAGGTTCTTTGCTGTTTTGCAAGCTAGCAACATGTTTATAATGATTATTGTCTCAAACTTTCAGAAATGAGAGATACATATGAATGCACATGAATCTTGGAAGAATCCTGATTTTTATAAAATACTGAGCCTCCACATGTGAAAGCTGACGTATTCACCTCAGTTCCTTCTAAGGTCATCCTTCAGTATCAACTGCTACAACTGATCCATGATTAAAATTATTTAAAAATGAGAATAATGTGCAGGCTTAATCTTTTTCAAAAACTTACCAAGTCATTCCAGTGCATTTTGCTTTTCATCACTTTCACTGGCTCCAGTAGAAGGTTAGGTTCTTTTCAAAAAGCCTGATGGCATCAGACAAAAAATATGTTGAGCAGGCAGAAGAAGAAAACCATTTCTGTTCTCAGTGATGAGTCTGGTCCTACACCAGTTTAATGCTTTCCATCAAGCCAGCACATACAGAGCATTTATCAAAATTGAAGGTTTCCAGCTGGAAGAACTCTTTCCAAAATACTGCCAAAATTCTCCATCATTTTCAGAACTAGATCCCAATAGCAGGTTTTGGAAATCCTGGTTCTATTGCTGTCAGGAGGCAGACTCGGTGTCCTCTATTGCATAAGGGATAAAAGGAAGGGAGGTGATGATTTATTCTACAAGATAGCGATTTCCCCACATACTCCCACCCCATCTGCAGGTAATTAAAAGTTGCTGGTGTAGTTAATCACACTGATAGTGTAGACAGACTCCAACCACAGACCTGGGTGGCACTGCTGGCAGCACTGATGGCACAGCCCAGGTGTATGTAGCACCCTCCTGGGGATCCTTCTTGCCCCTGCCGTGCTGTGGCTCCAGGCACCTCTGACAGCATGGAGACTCTGCACCGGCTGTCAGATGAGATGCTCTGCTGTCTAAGAAATAGCAAATGTAGAGACACGCTATAGCAAAAACACATGTTGTGGTTTTGCTGCAAACTACACGCTAAATGATTTTGACATGAATGTTTTACTGGTACATGCAGTGGGAAGACTGGTGACACTCTGTGTCTGCTCTCTCCGATGCAGATCTTCTGTTCTGCACAGAAGATGGCCAACAAGGGAACCTCACACAGTGAGGCTTGATGAGTGCTCTGTAACAGTCTTGCTGTTTGCTACTATACCGCACTAAATCTAGTGAATGTTGTTTGGTTTTTCAACTGGAACAAATAAATCTGTCAGTATTTTAACCTGAGCTTGTTCTACATGTCTCAGTTAACATTCCTTAAGCCTCTGTGTTTGATATTGTATTTGGAAGCTCACTTCGTAATTATAGGTGGGGATGTTGGGCTTCTTGTTATTCAGGCTACTCTGGACCTGAACCAAGGTTTTGTAATGAAGGAGACAGTTGTCTGAGAGACCCTTGCTTGATGGTTTGTCTGATAGACCTGCAAGATGTAGGTGCACAGGGCAGGGGGTTGCATGTGAAAGAGATTACTTTCATGGTAAAGGCACTTAAGCATTGCCCAAATCAGTAGGATTCCTTTTCTGCCCTTACCATCAGATTCTCACAGTTGTTTTCAGGGATTATTTTTGATTGTGGTATCTTACTTCTTTTGTCTACGCAAGACGAGAGGTTAGAACAAGGTCAGGAGAAATACATCATGCTTAGAGATGTAAATGGTAGCACTCTGCACTTGAAAAGATCTATGAAAACCAGCGGCATCTCAGATCAGGTACCCAGAACATTGTTTCACATAAGATCTCAACTTTTCTGTGTCCCAGTTCCTTATTTGTAAAACACGGATAATCAACTGTTGTCTCAGAAGGATATTATTAAAAAAAAACATACAAAAAAACCCAAATCAAGCACTGATACCCATAGAACACAAAAATGGTGAACACACAGAAAAGATGGTGAAAAAATTATTTTAAGATCTAAATAGAGTTCCAGCTGCAGAGCTGGAGACCTCACACAGAGTAATAAGGAGAAAGAGATATTGCAAAGTCACTCATTAAATGTGCACCATCCAGTCTGCTCTGGATGAGGTGAAATTCACTTGATAATAATAGACTTTAATTATTCACATGCTGTTGTAACACACACAGTGTGGCTGAATTAGATATGTAGATAAAATCTGAACTTCCAAATTTTCGGATGCCTGATTTTGCAACCCAAGTAATACTACTCTGGCACAGGGAGATGGAGGGAGATAGGGAGATAGGAGTTTGGGTTGATAGGGTTGTTTGTGGCAAAGTGTAGATTCTTATAATCATGTGTATGATTTCTAGTCTCTCTTTGTTCCCCCTGAAATAGCCATAAGATTATAAGTGGATGAAACAGGCAGTAAAAAGTTCTCTTGGTCATATAAAATACTGTAGAAGGGAATGAAATTGTACCAAGATCCTACATTTTAATATGATAAGAAAACATTTTAGAAACACCCCCAGGATGTCTTGAATAATATCATTAGACATGATGTGGACATGATGTTTATTTTCTTATGAAAATCATTTGGGTTACAGGATTACCATGAGGCATTGACCAGAAGTCGTTCTCTATTCAACAGGCCACCATGCAGGTGTTTGGCAGAGGACTGCTCCAAATCCCTGCTCCAAAGGACAATCAAACTAAATGATACATATTCTGAGTTGGTAGAAAGGCACTTGTTCAAATGGCTGACATGGGCCTGCGCTGTGCAGACAATGAGATGATTAACTCAGGGCATGTACTTATACAGTACAGTGATGTGCAGCCCTGTTGGGCTATCTTGAACTCTAGAACAATCACATCCAGCCAGTATCTTCAGCCTCCTTTATCCAGTCAGGATATGAGTAGGAGGCAACAGAGATGGGAAAGTAGCAGAGGCAGGATGGAGAAGCCTAGCGAGCCGAGTGAACCAGGCTTGCTGCTTCTGTATCAGCCTACGGGACGTGGGATACGTTGTAAAGAGTGAGGGAAACACAGTTACTACTAGGATGTTGGTCTTGGTGTCCTGGACATCCCATGCATCCTGACTATGTCCTCAATGGTGGTGGCACCTGCAGTAGTCTAGCTTCCAGGGACTGGGAAAATAGGCAAAATAGGCAGCTACTGTGCTGGCTGCAGCATCCCGCTGCCTTAGACAGGGACAGGGTTTGCCATTGCAGCAGGGCCAGCAGGAAGCAGCCCAAGCAGAGAGCTGGTTGTTCATACTTGTGCTGAGTTCCTCAGTACTTGTTCTCTAAGTGACCCTGCAGAGCTGTGCACTGTGCTACAGCTGAGGTAGTAGCTGCACCTCAGCACCTCTAGCCCAACTCCTTTCACCCGTATAGCTAAAGATCTGCTCAGTGAAACATGCCTTGTGGTCCTCTTCACTCAAAAGGGACAGTTCTTGGTTGAGTTTTCCCTACAGTATGGATTTTGTAAACTGAAGTTGCCTCCCACAGCCCTAACTGAGGTATAGGGTCCTTTGTTTCTGTTTTGTTTTTACTAAGCAGCTTTACTCGGCAATCTTATCAGTGTTCATGAAACTTTAACTTTAATGCATTTGTTTCTGCTTAAATGCTTTTTAAAAAAATGCTATTTTGTTTCTCCTGCTTGAAATTATATTTAACAGTATCCAAGCTAAATTTATGCACGCACATTTAAAGAAGGAGCCTAGATATAATGCATTTTTAACCATGTGAAATATATTAGTAATGGTACTTACAGAAAGAAAAGAAAAATTATTTTGGCTTGCATTAGTTCCATCCTTGCAGTATGCAGATAAGTACCATACCTTTGACAGTGTAACTATATTAGGTTTGCCTCAAAGCTAGCAGTCAGCAAGCCTGGTGCACAGCAGCCAGAACAGGTGTCTTGTGTAAGGGGTGCTGTGGTAGCAGGACCTCCACACACTCTTCAGTGTATTATCTCCCACAGCTCATAGTGGTCCATATAAAAGTAGGAGAGACAGAGCACAATAAGCATCACCCTAACTGTAACACTTGAGGAGTGGGGTATTGCTACAATTAGCAGAAATCACAAGGGAAGAGGGGAATATTAAAATACAGACTTGACCTTGCCCTGTTCCCCCTTCTTCCAGAATCATCCAAGGAAAGGAGAAGTGTCCTCATTGGTTCAATTTTTTTTTTCCCTTAACATGTGTTTTCTGTGTTAGAACGGAAGCAGCTAAAGGCAGAAGTACATCTAAAGGTGGCTGAAAAAAAGGTTAAAGAAACAAAGACTTCTTACAGTGTCATAACTGTAACAGTAACGAGAAAGGATGTGGTAACATCTCAAACAGAAGACTATTATTAAGTGAAAACCAACCAGCAATCAGATGTGGGGCTGGCAGACTTCTTTACTTAGCTAAAAATAAGCAAGCTGTTGTTTTTAGTTTTTCCAACTGCATTCAAACAGTTTGGTAGCACAGATAGAAAAATGAAGCGTTGTTCTGGCAAAACAGATGATGCTTTGCACGGCACTTGACTGCTGGTGTCCAGGATGCCTGGCTGCCAGGCTGGTTGTCAGCCTGGGAAGGATCAAGCCAAGCAGGGAGGGACATTTCCAGCTGCTGTATCCTTGTATCCCACCAGCATGTGCAGCCCTTCCTGCACTCAGCTGGTTTTGCTGTTCAGGAGAGCCTGGGGAAGGCTGGAGTAACAGCAGAGCGTTTTAGGGGTTGTGGGTGTAGTTGGGGACTGTTGCCTGCTTCACTGAAGGCCTCAAGCACATTGCCTTAGGCCTGGCCAAAGTCTGAGCCCTCTGCTCTTACAGCCTCTAGCCTCCAAAGGTGCTTTACATTATCCTGTCTCCAGTCACTGACAGATCACACTTCATTCATTGATAGAAATGCCTCAGCTGTCCTGGCAAAACCTTCCCACCTAACCCCACTGGGAAGTCAGGAATTACACATTTTGCTACTGAAAACCCCTTGGGGTCCAGCCCAGTAGCTGTCTGTGAAACAGGTACAGGATGTGGTCCTGTGAGCAGGGTCAGCAGCTGAGAGCAGTTCTTCCCCAGCCACTGCCCTGCGAAGTTGTCTTTGGCCCAAGGGTCCACAAGAATATTCCTGTGGAATATCATGTGCTCAGAAGGAGAGAGGCAAGTCCTCTTGCTCTCCTGTGCCCACCAGCACTGCCACCAGGCTGCTGGCTTGGACTCCCAGGATTAGGGTGTTCGAGCTTGCGTTCCCTCAGGCAGTGGGAGCAAATGGAGCAAGGTCTCCTGAGTCCTGGATGAGTGTTTTAAGCGCTGCTTGAATTCAAAAAGCCACAACAGCAACTGTGCACCACAAAAAGGAAAACTTTAATCCTGCACTCTTTCTGTGAGGTGTGTGCTGTGTGTGCTCAGCAGGAAGAGCCATGTGCTGGGAGATGGAAGCCAGAGGAGAGGAGAAACTGCTGGGGAGAGCCCGAGGAAGAGGAAAGATTTAAATCCCACCTCTGTCCCCAGGACTTTTTGCTGGACAGTCTCTTGAGTGCAGACATCTCCCCTTCCATGGGCTCTTGTTTTCAGTGCCATTCTGGGGCACCTGAAATAAGGGAAAAGGTGGAAGGATGGTTTGCACTCTCTAATTGCAGGCATCACACTTAGGTCTGAATGGCACCTGTTAGATACCAGAACCTGCCTAAGGAAACTTAGGAATGGGCACTGCCAAGCACCTCATAGGCAGCCCAGTGACTCATGAGGACTGGACTTGTTCCTGGGTTCAGGCTTCCACACATGAATAGGTGATAGACCACACCTTTTTGCATCTTGGTTTTTTTTTTTTTAAATCTAATTTTTTTTTAAGGTATTTCAGTTCACAATTTATACAACATGGGTAACTGTGTGTGTCCCTGTCCCAGAGCAGATCTTAGTAGAATAAGTACAATTAGGGTTGTGAGGCACATGGGTCATGTGAAAAGAGGAGGCAGAATGCAGAGATACTGCAGACAGAGCCACACATTTCTGGCTTTTTCTCTGAGAAAATACTACTTCCACTTATCATCAGACAATATAGTTCACCAAGCAGATACTTTCCCCATGAGAAAATCTAAAGCTATAAAAATAGCTGTCAAAAATATAAGGTCCAGGTTGAGGCAAAACACTTGCCAGTGTCAGACAGGAGGAGCTTTGCATGCCTGTGTAGAGTGAACTGGGATCCAGACCTTACTATGAAATATTTCTTGTATAGGAGAACATTTTTAAAATCCACTGAGTCCATTTCATCACCGTTTCAAAGAGAAGAAGCTGTATTCCAGCACATTTTATCAATAAAAGATCATATGTAGTCAGCAGTGAGGTTTTTTTTTTTTTTTATTGCTTTATGTCATCTCTGGGGAAAGTATTTACCTCAAGAACTATTTACTATTTTGCCAGATGATGAGTAGTACTTGTACTTCTTTTCATTGTGTCCAAACCATAACTTTGCCTCATTTGCATCTACTGACTAAATGGTTTAATTAATTTTGCGTTGTGCTTACTGACTAGTTTTAATTAGCAGTTAAATCAGTTCAGTTAACGAAAAAATGTAGGTGTTTACATGAATGCAAATCATGATGGGTTCTCAGGGCTTGATTCGAAAAACAGTTCTGCGCCATTGGTGATGAATTCCTGCAGGCTTTATACAGGAACTTCACACTCCTCCTCTCCCAACAACAAAGAATAGGGCTTTATGATTCATTAACTGGCCCAGGCTTTCTTTTTCTCTTTCCTTCCTTGCTGATGTGGAGAATGAGGAATCAAGGCAGATCAACTGGGATTTCAATGCATCATTTTTAGGGCATGCACTCAATACCCATGCAAGAAATGACAAGAGTGTCTTTGGGTTAGTGTGTGCAACTGTGTCTCCCTCCAGTGTCCAATTCCAGCCATTATGACTGCTGGCACTATTTTTAGCCACTTATTTTTCTGTTGGCTGGGAGTTTGCTTACATCTGGCCAGAGTGGGAGTCATGAAAATTGGATTTTATGACAAGCAACTTCTGCACTCTGCTGTCAGCCAGACCCTGGTAATACAAGCACAGTGCAATGAACATGCTAAGGTCTTATTTCTGTTGTCATTGGTCTTATATATGCTTAAAGGAATTTATCTTGAAGAAGCCCTCCTTCTGGGGATGTTGGAACAAGTACCAATGGATACTTTATTGACTTATTTTGAATTAGAGGTGCAGAACAATTCAGGATCAATATGACCGTGCTCCACACCAAACATTCACGATTTGGAAGAAAAAATCTCCTGATCATTGGTATAAGAGCTATGATTTGCCTGTACTTAAATATCTATGTTTGCCCCCTCTCCTGTCTGTCATTATGTTGAGCTCTTCCCCATAGGGTGTAATAAAGTCTGTGCTGCATCAACTCTTAAAGGCAAGATACACAATAGATGAGGATAAATTTGTCCTGAGACTACAGTTTCCTTACTCAGCTTTCCCAATAACCTTACCCAAAAGGGAAGATCAGAGACAAGAAGATAATTAGTGAGATCATCAAGAAATGACTTCATAAGCCCAGGTCTTTCATTTGGAGGAAGCTGGCAACCTGCCCCCCTAGAAAAAGGTGTTATTTCACTTGTAACTGTAGATCAAAGTCATCTGGGATAATTATTTGAGGAGTTAAGTAGGTAATCAGTTTGGGAAACAAAAAAGAAAACCAAAAAACCCAACCCCTCAGTCCTTGGAGCCTGAAGAAAAATTAACTGGAATGCGTGCTGTCTGTAGTTTTGTTCTAAAATTAAATTTAATTTCATAAATTTAATTTCATAAGCTATTCATCAGATGTCTTGTTGAGGGACCCTGTGCCAAATTCATGTGACACAACTCTCTTCCCAAGCCTCAAAAGCAGAATAACTCTTTCTTGTTTTTCCCTGAGCTTTACCTATCCCATGGAAATGGAGCCCAGTCCCATCCTCATTCACGGGCACTCTGCCTGCAAATCTCAAAACAAGATTAAACTTCTTTTGTTAGCAATTCCAATCTCCAGTGCTGCCCATCTGACACTGTTTAGTGGTGCTTACACTCACCATGAAGAGAAAATGAGGTCATAGAAAGGAAATATGTTTCTCTGCAATTTTGAGAAAATGTCTCGCTCATCCCATAAATTTGATAATATAGTTGTGTTTGGGATGCAGGTGAGTGCTCCATGAGCCAGCGGGCTCCCCTACTCATGTGTCCTCCCTTGGTAAATTCTTCCTTTAATGGCACCCTGTTATGTGCTCCTCCACATCAGGCATTTATGTTAATCAACAGGTGTCAGGGGGCAGCAATGCCTACCCAGCGCAGAGCCCACTGCTCTCACAGCCGCCTTCACAGTGGCCTTGAAACGTCAGGAGTGTTGAGTCATTAAAAAAACAAATGCATCTTTTAGCCAAAAATTAAAGGCAAACAGTTAGGGGACCTAATTCTGGTCTTTGTTGGTTTCAGTAGCGTAAGAGAAGAAATAGCACCCACTGACTCTTGGTCTTTTACTGATTTTCTATTTGTCTATCTAATTGTTGATTCAGGAGTCATGTGGATATATGAGGGAAGTGGTGTTCCTTTATCTCCACAGAATATAAATGGATGCTTTTTGGAGCTGTTGCTTTTTAAATTTTTCATTTCACACAGATTTGTGAAGAGTCTTGTACCACATAGTTGCATCTCTGATCAGAAATGTATCACCTGGTACTTGGATTCTTTTGGTGCAACAAAGCAAACTTGTTGTCTAGAATAGATCACATGAGGGCACTGCATAGCATCATTTACAACGATGCAGGAAGTTGAAAAGAAGGCTCAGTCAACTTCCAAAGTTAGCAGAGCTTAATAGGCCAGCCTTTCATTAAGTGAATTCCTAAATGTTGAGCAAAGTCTTTCAGATGTAGGCAGCTAATGGTTCAGGATGCATGTGATGCACTTGTCATTATACAGACACTGATAAAAATCCTTGAAGCTACTTTTTTCCCAGAAAGTTCACATGAGTAGAAGGGAGGAAAAAAAAAGAGACTTCAGTGGTTTCTTTCATGTCACAAGAAGGAGGGTCATGTGTTTTAGTTTAGCTGATACATTCCAATAAAATGATTTTCAAAGGGACAGGACAAATAATGACCATGTTACACATGGTGGCTGGTGCACTTCAGATGGAGCTACTTTTCCCATACACAATATACTTGTTATTTTGCAAGCTGGTTGTAATTAATTTAAAGTGTCTTTTTATTTAATTTTATCTAATAAACTAATATAATGACCCAGTGAAGTCTTTATGGCTGCTAAAATTTTGATGAATTATTTTAGTCTCCATTTCCATTAAAAAAAATAAAAAAATGCATGTTATTTTCACACACAGTTTCTATAACAAAAAAATCTGAAAACCAAGTCTTCTAATCTAGGCCACATTAGTTTTTTGTAATTCTAGATGCCAAGATATGAGCTGGGAGAGACTTGTACCTCACTTATTTTACGGATGACATTTAAACTTGCGTACATAATTGCTCACAACTAGTTCCCTGTATTGACTATACTTTTGTTCCTGACAGAAAAACACACTGCTACATTAAACCAGTGTACTTTAGACTTGACATTTGCATAGGCTGAAAAAATTCTCTTCTTTTACAGAGTCTCTTAAAATGAGGTCCTCCTCGCTGTCTAGTCACTAGAGATTTTCATTAGTGTCCTGACACTTCGTCTCTCAAGTTAGTGCATTTATCACCTTCCTTGTCTCTTGAAAGGTGATATGACATCTTTGCCCCTCACCAGTGTAACAAAATGACAAATGAAGAATTCAACTGGCCTTTGTATACAAGGGAATCGGGGAGGAGGAGGAGGGAAGAAGGACACAAAAATAACCACCCCAAAACAACATAAAAAAAAAAGAGTTTGGCATTCTGTTGCTTAATTACCAGACAGAGCAGAGAAGCTTAATAGTCCAGCAATGGGTGGAAGGAGCTTCAGAGCATCACAGGAAACAGTATGCAATTAGTCAGGGTCAGGATGCCCAAGATCAGATTTGCTTAAGGCTAAAGAGAGACAGAGCAAGGCTACGGCAGTGTCACAATCTGCAGCCCGGTTGTCTCCCTGCGGCAGGATGCCTTTTGCTTCAGTTTCTAATTAAACAACCAGGCAACCAAGCGTGTCCACTCCTGGCTTACTTGTGTATAGCTTGTTTTGCATTCAAAGACCTGGAGTGCTTGGGAGGGTATTTACTAAAGCAGAGGATTAAGCTACAAATATAATTATTAGAAGTGATGAATACAACAAATATTTGTTGATACAATGAGAAATCCTGAGTTGATCCCCTAAAAAATAAAAAAACAACCCAGCATTTTAGTTTCACTTTAGAATTAAGTTCCTCAGAGGCATGTTAATGCAGACTTTCCCCTCTGGTGCAATATAAACCCAAGTGTCTCTGACTGTGGTTAGTAAAAGGAGCCTGGGGAGTGAGGGTGTCAGCAGGGCAAACAGAGTGGTGCTGCTTCTGGCAAGGCCTTGCATGCCTGAAAACCTGCCCTTCCTGATCTGGGTGTTGAATTTCTATCTTTGTGTTTGAGATGTCCCAGTGGACCTTTCCTTCTTGAGGGTGTCTAAGGATGTTTTGAACTCATTTATGCGTTTGACATCCCAAGCATCCCACTGATAAAACTTTGTCTCTCAAGAACAAGCACTTTCTTTCATTTGTTCTAAACCTTATGCCTGTTGCTACCAGTTGTGGTCCCTACGCTATGGAAAATAATATGCACACACATATATACACATAACCTAAAAGAAAAATAATCTACGATAATTTCTTCACAACGGTCATGATTTTATGATCTTTAACATTTTAGGTGTCTCTTTCACATGTCCCAGATTATTTAGTCTCTACTCATAAGGAAGCAATTTCATACTTCGGATCGTTTGTACTGCTCTTGTCCCTACTGCTCCAACTCTCCCACATACTTCCTGAGATGTTGGTTATCCAGAAGCAGATGCAGTGTCAGACACAGCACAGTTACATACAGGGGCATATGTTTTTCCCGTATGTGCTATTTTGAACTTATCACCAAAGTATTCCATCTGCCATTTTTTTACCCAGGCACCCAATGCCATGATATCCTTCTGCAGCTGTTCACAGTCACTTTGATGACTACAGATCACTTTGTATAAACCCCGATCTTAGTCACCTCATTTTTGACCCTGTCTTCCAAATCATCCATGAGTAGGGTGAACAACAGATGTTGTGGAATGGCTTCAGTGGAATCCCAATGTGTTCCACTCCTGCTTGCCCCACATAATGTTTTCATACTACTGAAATCCAGTACACTTTGTCTACCAATAAAGCAAAATTAAATAATTCAATATAGAATATGTGAATTCCTCATCATTGCTATAATGGTCTAATTTTCAAGTTGCTAGCCTTTGAACTATTCTGCTATTGAGCTATTGAGCAATATTTCTGGTGGCCAGTTTCTTCCATGCCAAAACCCAGTGTGCTATTTTATTCTCACAGAAAAAATCAGAATCAGAATGACTTTGAGCTTCAGATTAATTCAAGACAAATTCCACCTACATGTGGCAACATGCAAAACTTAATGAAAATTAGTTGATTTGGAGCAGGAGGTGAAGAAAGTATTGGAAAAAAACCTAATTGAAAGACCTTACCATTTTACATTAAAGGAAATAACAGCATTTGGGAGTATCCTATGACTTCAGAAGAAAAATACTAGGTCATCTGGATATTTCCTGGAGATCAGTTTGTTGCTCAAGTGTATTGCCGTTTCATCAGATCCATGGATCTCAAATAGGTGGAAAAGCAAACCTGGATTTCCTGAATACAAGCAGAGGAGACAAAATCTCTTTAGGCCGTGGCCACTTCTGTGTCTCAGTGTTTGGGCTGGTTTGTGCTTCTGTTCACCCCTGATACATTGCTCTGGTGTTTAGTATGTAGTTGGTTATCTGGCAATATTTTCCTCTGTACAAGAACAATGATCATCCTCCTAATGGGCAGCATAATAATTTAAGCATATTTCTATTTGCACTAAAAGACCACAGTCTCAAAGTATAATCTGAAAGATGGTTATGTGACAGATTATCCCTGACAGGATTTAGGAAAATGTCATGTATCAGACATACAGGCCAACAGTATGTAACAGGACTGCTGCCTCTGGCAGCTTAGTTCTAGCAGATTTCTAATCACATGTATTTCAGGATGATAAGAAGCTTGCACAAATTATTTATAGCTTTTGAGGGCTTCTCTAGACCAGTATGAAAGCCGCAGTTACTTGTATTCCTTATTTGAGGAAGTTTTTGTACAAGCAGTCCTAAAATTGGCTGTGTTGCACTTTTAATCTTTGGAGATTGCCAGGCAGATGTAACAGAACTGTTTCCAATGCGAGGTTTTCACAGATTTAACAAACTAGGTGACAGTGTGTCTTTGCTCTTCTCCCCCCCACCCCCTGCCCCGTTTCCTATTAACACACTGTTTTGTGACCACATTTAACCAACCAGCTTATTTGTACTCCTCATGTTTATTATTCTTGCTTTCATATCATATTGGCAGAAAATACGATTCTTGGGATACGTTGGAGTTTTGATTGCCTTCCCTCCAAGGCATTGCGAGGAAAAACAAATATGTGAGAAAAACTTCCCATTTAAAAATGATGCTTCATGCTGATGTTTCTTCTAATTGTCTTTGCTTTGCTTTGTTTCTTGGTGTCAAACACACACTAGACACCTGAAAAAAGGGAGAGGTGAAGAAATCCCATTCTACCTCACCTCCTAAAGACGATGGTACAACTCAACAGCTCCTTGCCCTGCCAACATTATGAATGCTTCCAAAACCCTGCCAGCAGAGTGCTAACTTATGGGTTTTTTTCCCTTTTTTTTTTTTTTTTTTAAATTTTACTGCAACTTCTAGACAAGCTTGGGGTTGCAGAACTGTTTGTAAGCTCTTAGGTCTTGGCCTGTGAGCAAGCTCTTTGCCCAAACTTGCTGGCGTGGGGAATGGCTTAACTCAGCTCTCAAAGAAAAAGATACAAACCCTCATCGGAGCCCATAGCGTGATTATTTGTTGGAAAACCTTTAGCCTGGATTCCTTCCATTTTGTGGCTTCCTGATCTGCTGTAGATAGGTTTGATCTTGTCCTTGTAGAAAACAGAGGCCAAACTCTTCTGCTGTGCTTGCTGGCATGTGTTGCTTGAGTTAGTGAAAGCAATATCTGCAATTTGCTCAGAACGCAGAATCCACCAGCTAAAGCTACTGGTTGACCATGGTCATTATCACATTTCTGACAGTAACTGCTACCAGATGCTTCAGAAACAGAGAATGCAAGCAAGATAATGCATCTGGCCAAGCAGGAAGTAGCACCCAATAGGAAGGAAAATTCTTTTCTAGCTTTTCTTTTGATCAGTGTGTGCCTTGAAACAGAGAATGCATTTGTCTTGTGCTTAAGAATAGTTAACATCTATGATTTTTGTGAAGGAGCTTGATATGTTTTCTTGGAAGATAAAAATTTTCAGGTAATCAGAAAGAGAGACAATTCAGATATGGAGCACAATACATGGAGAGTTCTTTAAAATTACTGATAATTATTCATTGGGGGGAAAAAGTATTTTGAATTTTAAAAAATACAGTTGTTTTTTAATTGGAAAAAAAGTCAAAGATGTTTTTCATTTTGTCACAGTAGTTTGTGATCATGAGTTGAGTTTCATCACATGTTGCCACGTGCTGTTTCATGGACACATCCATAAGTACCAGGCAAGCATGTGATTACTTCTACTGACCTGCATGTCAGTGCATGAATGGCTGCTCTGTTTGCCATGAGCCTTCAGATCAGGCTTGGATGCATTGCCTAATTGACTGTCTGCTTGTGCCCTTCTCTTTGGGCCTGCTGTACTTATGGTCTCTCTCCCCCACCAGTCCATACCCTTTCCTCAGATCTTTGTTTAGGAGGGAATGAATACGAAGCTGGTCTTTGTCTCATTAACCAAACTGTCTGAGTTTCTTGGCTGGCTTCTTGTTATATGACAGTTTTGATTAGACCATAGGCATTTGGGGACTATAAATACACTAAGTCCTCTGTGGGGCAAATGGGCAACATTTTTGGCTGCAGTTTAATTGGTGGGCCCAAGGAACCGGGCGTTTTGCTTAATTGAACTGACTTTGAAAATGCGTGACCCTTGTTCTAGTCACAGAGCAGTTTTCACGTGCTCAGAAGTACAAGCTTCAGCATCTTCATCACTCATTTTTCTCAGTCTCAATGGGGCAGGACCACTTGGAAGGGTGCAGGATATAATTAATCCTTCGTGTTCAGACCTCTTTTGCTGAATCTGCTTCCTTGGTAGTTTTCTTAAGGTGTTGCAGCCTGTCTGGCTGCTACAGTTTGTCCATCTTGTCCTTTACACAGGCCTGTAAAGAGCGGGCATGTGGTAACAAATTACAGCCCTGTTATAGACCTGGGTTTGATTTGAGGGAATGACCTGGGGCAGAGAGGTTCTTCAGCTTTTGTTAGGCACAAAGTCATGATTTCAGTGGCCAAAAATGTCTTTAAGAATGGAAAAATAATAGAGAATGTAAAAGCATTTTTTAGACATTTTTTACTTAACTGATAAAATTAAATACCCTTTTACTCATGGTTTTATGCATAAATACAAGTTTCTATGGAAGGGTTATACATTTCATTTGGCCAATATTTCCTAAAATATTTCACTTGATTATGCTGTTCTAAATAAAAATTATATAAACCATATATATATTATGTTACTTATGTTCTTAGGCTTTATATCTACAAAAATATTGCTACCCATATGTAATGTAACACCAGGATACATCTTCTGATAAATCAAAGGCAGTAGCCCCGTATAACTGAAGTAATAGAGCTGCTCTGTTGGTAAAGAGGAGACTTCAGCAGATGTTCAGGGAGATTTGCTCTGTGTAGGGATCTCCATTTGCACAACAAGTGCAGGCACCTGCTATGCCAACATGCCTAAGAGTCTCTCCCCCTGAGACCACAGGGGAGAGGATCTTGCCTGGGAGGAAAGGTATGAACCTAAAGTTATTTTGTAGTTCAGGCTGTTTGTTGGCAGAATTGAGAAACTCATAAAGGATAATACAGCCCAATTTTGGCATTTTTTCTTAAACAAATTAGGTATCTGAAATTGTTGTCAGAACTCTCCCAGCTCTGTGTAGAGGGGATGCTGCATCAACAGAAAGAACACAGGAAACCATTACAGTAAGACTCGGCAGGAAGAAACATGTTTTAGTGAGTCCAATTCACACACACAGTCAAGGTGTCTCCCTTCTCTAAAAAATACCAAGCCAGTAACTCAGACAATAACATTAAAAAACTACTTAAAAACAAAAAGGAAACCTAGGAAGCTATATTAGGCAGAAAGTTAGGGTGGTGTTTTTGCCTTTGCCTCAAGAACTTAAAAATAAAGAAACTCTTCCAGGATACCGAAATTTGAAGCAGACCTTATTTTCCTCCTACCCTCTTCACACTGGGAGGCCGTATGTCCATTCTTTTTGAGGGAAGATTGCATCTTATTTGCCACTACAGTATGATAAACATTGTACAGTGAAAACAATTAGAGAGCAAGGCTTACTCATGCTAACTCCTGGACCTATGAAGTTTGTGACAAAACTTCCACCAGTGCTGAATGTCTCAGGATTTTCCTCTGAGTTTTTACTCAATCATGATTGAAAATCAAGATTTGCCAGAGGATAGACTTAGCATGAATCAGATGTTTTTCCCGGGCTAGGAAGGTTGCTACCCCAAGTGTGTAGTTTTCTGTAGCTCTCCTCTGACTATTTTGCACATATGGATGAAATATAACTTAGAATACACACATCTGTGCATTTCTTACTTACCTATGAACCCTGCAGGTCAAGCGTTAAGCACCATACAAACTATAGCTATAAATAGAATGGAAAGTGTCCTTAAGAGAAATGCTCTTTTTTCTCCCTTATTCCCAGCTGAGTGATTCTAGGATTTGTGGTTTGGATTTTGTTGATGTTCTTTTTTTTCTTTTTTTTCTCTGAATAGCTGATGGCTTTCTTGATTGGAGTGGAAGGGAACAGCCATTTCACTCCTTCGACCTTGTTCTGTGCTGTGTTCCACTTGGTGTGCTCACGCTGAGTTCACTGAAAACAGTATGGACATTTCAGCACCCAGCCTCCATTTAGAGGGAGACTTCTCCGTGGATCAGCTCCAACATAACATGATGTTGGTAGGACAGAGAGTTCGGATCATAAGCACACATCTGTTTTCCTGTGATATCCCCCACCCCCATCCCTCAGCTTGCTCTGTTCATAAAAGCAGGGTTTATTAATTTGCCTTTAAAAATATGGTCTGCTTTTCCAATGCACCAGTTCTACTTTCTGATTCGTATAGAAAATAAGCTGTGACATATGCAATGTGTACTCAAGGTTATTCTTACTGGTAGTAAAAAGCAGATTATCTCTGAAAACATATGCACATCTCCTGCCAAACTGGAAGAAGCAAGTGGAAACAAATGCAAGCAAACTTCAGGAAAAGAGTAGATGCAAGTTGTTTCTAAACCACGAACAGCAAGAAAAAATATTGTGAGTCTAAAACAGAAAATAGTTGGAAGGAAAGACAAGACAAAATATATCTTAACACAATGTATGTCTTCTTGTAGGTGGTATCCTGTCTCAATTGCAGCTCCATCATATGCTGAGAGATTCCAGAATGTGTGACATGGAGGAGCCCATGTCACACCCAATAACAAAATGATGAATGAGGAAAATGGGTAAAGATTTAAAGAGCTAAACTTAGCTCAGGGAATACAATTGCAAGTTAAAACTCCAGCCTAGGCAACAGAGTAAGGTAGGCAACCAACTACAGATGTATTTTTATTTTTTTTTGTAACCATGTAATATAACTCTGGTTTCACTGATGCCAAGGTGGGGGAAGATGCCTTACGCGGAATTGCACAGACACCCCACGGCTTTTTCTAGAATTTTTCTGGGATGAATGTCATTTGGGTCCTTTTTGGTTTATAGATAGAATATGAGATGACAAACCATCTCAGGGTACTGGAGAAGGGCTGTCAGTTACACTGAAAAATCACTGGTTTTCAGAATCATAAAAGAGAAGATAAATACTGTGGTGCTAAGAGTCTGGGGGAACCCCCCCCCCACAAAAAAAGAGTAATTTGGTGAGTCATCTCTTTATTTTCAGCAAAAATATTAGAGAAGTCTCTTTAGGAGTACTCTGTAGAAGGCGCATGATCATCCTGCAGCTGGATGAAAAAAACACATGTACTGAATGCAGGAGGTACGGCATGAAGTGAGTCTGTGAGTCTCTCCTGATGCTTTTAACACCTTTAGAACTTGCAGATGAGTATGACACCAGCAATGCTCTTATTTCCTTTGTTATCCTTACTGCTTTAAGTGAGAGCTAGCAAGTTGGGGTGGATTTGCAAAGAGTTATTTGTAAAGCTGAGCCAGAGTTTATCCAATGGCTGTAGAACAGGCCATTTCTGTCACTGCAACAGACAGGAACTAGGGTACTGGTACCTGTACCTGGTATTCCTACAGATTTTTCAGGTGACTCTAGCATGAAGCCAGTTGGTGTGTTCTCTCTAATGGACTTGGAGTCAGGATAGGTCCTTTGATGTCTGAGCACCCTCTGCAAGAGTACACGACTTTCCAGGAAAGACACGGTGAGCGCTGGGGCTGTAACTTTCATGTCTGCGGAGGTTTTGTAACAAAACTTGAGGGAACCCTTGCTAAACTCTCAAGACAGTGGCCCCAAGGCCAAGCTGCCCTACTGAGCCTTAACTTGAAACAAGGCCAGTGTTACTCTCCTATCCACTGGGACATGGGGACATGTCCATTAAGTGTGTGTGGTGCTCTACTTCTGAGACATGGGGAGCAACAGAGAAGTTAATAAATAAACACAATTAAACAAATCAGGTCTCTCATGAATGCATTGTCTTCTCTCTTTGCTCAAATTCTTTACATTCCAAAATCATATTGGAAAATGTGAGGCAAATGCACAATAAATGCTATGAGCTGCTCTTTGGGCCATGCTGTTTCCATTTCTATGGGTATTTGAAAAGTGCATGAATGCAAAGCACTTTTAAACACTCTAAAAGTTAATATAGAAGAAACAATAGAAGCGCATTTATTCTTGTTTTATTCAATGTCAGTGTTGCTGAGTTTTGCCTGACCAGATGTTATAGAGTTTCAAATCTGTTCAACCATAGCTGTTAACAAAACATCCGTCTTTCACCAAAATTAAAAAAAAAATGCCCATTTATTTTAGAAGATCTCTTTGGGTTTTTTAATATAAATGAAACAAAGATACAATTTATCCCTTACTCATGCTAGTGCTCATTGTGATTTCTGAGAGTACTGATCACAATGCTTTGGGTGTGTTCTGTTTGCACACTATTTGCACAATTATTCAATTATTTCACAATTCTGAATGTGCAGTTTTAACTCAGTGATACAGGTCCTGCAATTTCAGGGTTTGTTTGTTTCTTTTT
>VZRQ01003526.1:501160-623597 GCA_013397975.1 Machaerirhynchus nigripectus | reverse complement strand
AAAAAACAAGAAGAAAAGAAAAAAAAAGGTGACTAGGAGGGAAATGAACTAAGCTGTGCTTGCAACACAAAAAACTTCTTGTAGTGGGTGGTCCTTTGGGAAGGTAATCGGAGATCTGCAATATGTCCACTACAATCAACAAAAGGGTACAATACTTCTCTGCAGGGAATTGGGTTGGGAAGAATTTGTTTAAATAAAATTGCAGGGTTGTAAGAATGTTAAACTAATTCTCTAATGTTCTGTGCGCTGTCTGGGGAATTTTGGCTTTGCATCATTTGCTGTACTGAAGTACTGGAAAAATATCCTATTAGAAGTGTTTTGGAATGTGTTAACATGTATTTTAGCTTTGGAAACCCTGACTGTGTTTAGTGACAACTAAAAATGCCTTTGGAATAGCTACAGTCTCCTGCATTCTCTCCCTGAAACCTCTTCCATATTCTACATTCTTCCTCACTTAGTAGAATTCTTTATCTTTATCTTGCAAAGAGAGTTCAGTTTGCTGTTATTCTGATTGGTTGGCACCTGCATTTTAGTGTGTGTGTCCATGTTAATTATTGGTGACAAAATACCATGGATAAAACTGTATGTGGGTTACTTGCATATAGAGGAATGTAAAGTCTTGAACTGATCTCCCTTTAGCATCTGTATATATGTGTGTGAAAATGGGGGAAAACTGTAAGAAGATGGTAGGAAGAGAAATATTCCCTGTCCTTCCCAGAGTGCACCTAAAATACAACTGTACCTCCAGAATCCAAAGATCCCAAAAGCAGAGGTCTGGAAGAAGGTAATTTCTATGTAAATGTTACTCTTTCTAGAACTGCTTCTCCTTTATATATTAGGCGGTATTATCTTACTTTGCAAAGTATCATTAAGTATCAGCAAATTGAAAAGGCAAGTCCTCAGCCTCACTCTCCCTGTGAGGTGGAAAACAGGGAGTATCTCACTCCCAGTCAACAGTCTCTGATGAGATCTCTCCCAGCAGGACTCTCCTCTCCCCCAGTTTAGCCCATTTTCTTCCCCTCAGCATCCTATCAGTCTGAAAAAGATCAGCTATGCTGCTCCCATAGAGCAGCAGGGAAGAAGACTTATCTCACCATCCTTTTTCTCTTGTCTCTAAGTAATCCTGCGTGAAGAAAGGAGAAAATTGCGTTATTACAGGAGTTTCTTGCTAGGCAGCACTACAAGCTTAGATGTATGAGAGCCTCCATCCCGTACCATGAACCCAGTGTTTTAGGTGCTGGACAAATAAGTTTCATGCTCCTAAAATCTTACAGTCCAAGAAGGGAAGGAGGTCACAGGGATTTGTCATTAAACACAGATAGGGACATGATTAAACCTCTGCAATCTCAGAGTTTCGGCTTGTCTTGCAGTGTATTATCCCTCATCTCAATAATGTTCCCTCCCTCAAATGTATAATGGTAATTTCAATTAAGTAATTCCAGTAGAAACAACTTATATTTTACTTCCAGGAGGTAATTTTCTCTTGTAACTGTGCACTGGCAAAGTTCTGCTTCTGATTTTTCTGTGCATGCCGGGCTTTTCACACATCTGGAACAGCTGTTATCCCAGCAAATGGCTTTTCTGCTGTCTGCATGCCTTCCCCAGTGCTGAGCAGCTCCAAAAAGATCGGTGCTCATCACCTTCACAAACCTTTTCTGTTCAAAGGAAGAAAATAACCAGAGTCTGATCACTGCATAAGCGTTTGAGGCCTTATCTTTATCAAAAATTGTCAGTGAGGATTAGTTCTCATTGGATTGCGAGTCAAGGATTAATTACACTGACCACAGATGGGCACGGTGCAAACAATGTTGGTAAACTCCCCACACAGCTCCCAGAAAGTACTTTAATTATGGCCTGCATAAATTTGTATTCCAGTTTCTGGACTCCGTTAAGCAGAGACTACCAACTGTCCTAAATTGCTTGGTGGTTTGTTGAGGTGGAAATGTATCCTCTGTGGACTAAACTCATTACTGGGAGATTTATTAGCAAGAAGGTAGTCTAAGTCCATTAATAAATGAGGAGTGAGGCAAAATCAATTATGATTTTAATATGACTGAACCACTAAGCTGCTTTTTTTGAATCTATCATTTAAAGGGAAATAAAAGAGTATGGGCAATTAAGAAGCAGTGAAGATCATAGCCGGTGTGATTATTGATAAATGCAGGTACATAAATGCCTGGGAAAATTAAATGCACAGATCAGCAGTTACTTAAGGAAATTTGTGAATGTACTGAACCACTAAGAGGTAGTTTTAAAAGCCAGACTACTGGCCCCTGCATAAAATAGAGTATGTAAAGTTTACATTGTAAAGTGCAGAGGGAGTGAGCATGGGGATAGAGAAATACGGTCATTTAGCATCCAGTAAATGTAATCTGTCCAGTAAAATGATGGAGCTACAGAAAATCTGAAAAATGGTAGCAAAGAATACTACATGAGTAGGGAGTACCGGTTCCAAACTGTGCCACAGCAGCTTGGGTAGTGTGGCTGTTCTCGGCTTTATGGCAGAAAGGGCAGACAAAAGGAAGAGCACAGGAGTCATATTTCTGAACGTTAAGAAAACATTAGGATGTGTGCTTCACAAAATTGCCTCTGGAAAACAATGCCAGGTGGTAGGGATGGGAACACTGTTACATGGGCTGAAAGTGGTTAAAAGTTTCTAAAGTGAAAGTTAGGAATGAATGACAACAGGATTTTGACATGGAGAGTCTGAGTTTTTGCAGGAATTGTCATGTAGCCTACTTTTCTATAGCATCTTTTTTAAGAGTCTGGAAGATGGTATAAATAATATATGAATACAATTTGGAAAAGATAGGAGGTAGAAAAGACCCAATAATAGCAATCTGGAGATATTAATGATGCAAAGAGGAAATGTAGTCTAAGGACCACATATGTACTGAAAAAAAAGAGAGTTACAGAATAGAAACATGCAACTCACCACTTGGCAGTGTTTATGTGGCACAGCACACTACTTCTGGAGCAAAAACCAGAAAAAAACTCGGTTGGGAACTAGCAGCTGAGGTGGGAGTACTGTGTGCAAGTCATCTGGGCATTGAGGGCACAGAATGGGGCAATCTATCTGTGCAGGCTCAAAACTTGGCTACAGGCCCAATCTGCACAGATATTTAAGGAAAAAAAAACAAAAAAACCCCCAGCCCTATGATGAGACAGAGATGGAGAGTGGATGAAAGGGATTTAAATACCACCAAGAAGCCCAACTGCCCTGTTTCCGCCAAGCCCTATGCCATTATTATATACATACACTGATTTCTTCCTGCTGAGAGTCTTTGTAAGCCTGTGTTTGCCATTCCCAGTTGTTGCTGAGTTCATTGTACTATTTTCGTACCTTTTAAATGTCATAGTTGAGTATGAGATGTTAGGTGTTTATTTTTTATTTCTTCATGTCCTTTGTGGTTTTATTCAGAGAATTTTCTTTTTTTATGGACTTTGTTTTCTGTGCACCCTCTTTCAAAGTTTTTCACTCACACTCTCCAGTAGTTGAAGACTGACATTATGTATTAATGGAAGCACATATTCCGAATATCAAGCAGATACCTACAATTAAATCTGTTCTATCTATGCCGTGGTTGGATTCCTGGGCTGGTTTGGACAACAGACTTGATTGAAGTCAGGTTTTGATCCATTGCTCACATATACCAAGGAGAAGGCTCCCATCATATTCAGTCAGTAGGGGTCAGTCTCGGAAAATTTTGCAAGACTTGAATAGTCATCTAGGGAAATTTTTGTTGATTTCAGGAAGACCATTTTCAATAAATCTTTAAAAGATAATGTGCCTTTGATTTTCATCAGTTCTTGTTGCTTTAGTAGAAGGTCTTATTGAACTTTAGGGTACGGTATTCTTGATGGATTTATAAGGAAATATGAACAGCTGTAATTAATGGAATGACATGCTATATTAATTTTCTCTACCTAAATATTAGAAGAACATTTTCTTCATCCTGGTTGAATGGTTTAGTTACACTGGCTGAAATGTTTGTGTTCTTACTGTAGTCTTTTGCTAAATATTTAGTTTAAAAGATTACTTCCTGGAACAATTTTTACCAAAATAAACCTGGTAGCATGAAAATTTTGTAAAAGTATATGTAACACTTATGGCTAAACAGAATCTGTGAGAAAAGTTCTGTTACTGGTTTAGCAATAATAAAGGTCAAATTCTTCTGGCTTGACTTTTGTAATTTCAGTATTTTCATATGACAGAACTTTTTACAGCAATCAGCTGATTGCTCTTCATGACCATAAACTTAGTTCTCTATGGAGAGATGAAAACATCTGTGAGTTTTATGCTGAATTTTGCTATCAAACAATTGGATTCTGGAAAACATAAACTGAATTAATTTCTACGATAAGAAGCTAGCTTCTCTGAATACCAAGTTAAAGCCAGAGGGGATCTGTCCCTGAAAGTGTCAAAGAAAACAATAAATCAAAAGCCATGCAAAGCAAAGCTGGAAAATTTCATCAAGCTTTAAAAAAAAATGTATTGGTGTCAGCAGTCTTGGAGATGATGACTGAAAAGGGGTATTTTAATTAAACAGGTCTGAATAGGCTAAACCTCTTGAAAGTCTGTGAGTTAAAAATGTGGTTTACAGCTATTCACATCTTTTTGAGATTTCAATGCAAACATCCCTTCAAGAAAAAAGACCCTCAAGCACAGTTACACTGAGTGGTTTTCACCCAAAGAAAATAGTTGAATGTAGTGAAGTCACGTGTCACTGTTGTACTCAGACACGAAAGAACCACGCAGACACCATTCTGTCAGGATAGGAGCCAGGGCCAAAGAGAGAGCAAAGAAGGGCCAAGGAAGGGCAAAGAAGGGGCAAAGAAGAAGGAAGACGGGGCCCGGCTCTTTATTTTGTCAGTTATATATCTTTTTAGAGACAACCATGGATTGGAGGATGGGGTTACCACCTCTCCATGACACTGGTCAGACCAAAAGTCTATCATATTTCTCCACCTAACAAAAAGAATGATAATAATAAGGACCGGTAGGTAAACATGGCCTTACGTTTACAGAAATTTGTGAGAAACTCTACTACGAGAATGAAAACATAGAAAGACTGCAAAACTCAGGGTGACATGTCACCCTCTGATCAAAGTTCATGAATAAGGTGCCTCAACACAGCACCCAGAGTGCAAATATGCAAATATGGAATGACCTCTGATTTTGGTCTCTATCTGTTTGCCATTTTTACGTAGGTTTTGTGCAGCACCTACTTTTTTCACATGTACAGTTTTCTTTGATATAATCTCTCCCCAGCCATTGAAACTTCCATCTTTTGACTTATTTCTGAGTTATTTTTAATCACTTTTAGAAATGACACATGACATAAACTTGACCTCTCCCGTGGTTGTGTACTATCAGCATGATAATAAAATAGAACTACAGAATAGTTTGGGCTGGACGGCAGCTTTAAACGTCATCCAGTCCAATCTTCCTGCAATGAGCAGGGACATCTTCAACTAGACCAGGTTGCTCAGATCCTTGAATATTTCCAGTGATGGGGCATCCACAACTTCTCTGAGCAACATGTTCCAGTGTTTTACCACTCCCATTGTAAAATAATATTGCCTTATATCTAATCTAAATCAACCCTCCTTTAGTTTGAAACCATTATCCTTGTTCTATCACAACATATCCTACTAAAAGGTTTGTCATCATCTTTCTTATAGGTCCCCTTTAGGCACTGGAAAGTTGCTCTAAGGTCTCCCTGGAGCCTTCTCTGTTCCAGGCTGAACAGTCCCAACTCTCTCAGCCAGGCTTCATAGGCGAGGCACTCCAGCCTCTATTTTTGTGGCCCCCTCTGGACTCACTCCAACAGGTCCATGGACTCAGGACTCCAGGTGGGTTTCATGATGATGGAAACATATCAAGATACCACTTGCCACATAAGTTGCCTCAACTGATGGCATGCCAGTACTTTGATGGTCCAGCCATGACACAGCAGGAGGCACAGAGGGAAGCTTAAGCTGAATAATTGTGCCTGGTTTAGGCAATGCCTCTCTGACTGGAAACCAGTACTGACGTTTTTCATGAAGTGAAGGCTTGGGTTTGCACCATCCAACCCACAGATGCTGGCTGAGGTGACTGCTTGCTTTCCAGCCTGAGGCTGCTGTCCTCCTGGTGGAGGCATTTCCAGGCCCCAGCATCATTTCCCAGTCTAATATTTTCACACCAGCCCACTACTATGTGTCAGTTCAAAGTGAATGCTGGTGATGTGAGCTGGTACGTGGGCTCCTGTTTCTTATGTTCTTTAAAGGTGTTTCCATGTAGCTTCCACATAGATGTGACATTGCAGCAGGGAGAAAAGTGGGTGTTGGAATCCTGTTAAAGTAGGACTGCACAAACTTCTCCACAATTAAACATGCTCTTTTTTGCTTTTCAAGTGAAGTGTAGAAATAAATGTGACTAACCATATCATTAAACAGACAAAGCGAACCACATTTTCACCTGAAAACTTGGTACTTGCTTTTTGATTTTTGTGTGTTTTGGTTTTTTTTGTTCTGAAATGAAGTACACTTGAAAGCTCATTTGTGCTCTTTGTTTCTTGACTGTCAACTACAGTGTTGACCTTATAGGCAAATGAGGATGCCACTGCTTACTAGGTAGTGCAGGAGCTGATGGTGATGAAAGAAGTTGAAGAGGATGCTAGAAAGGACAATAAAAAATGTTATGAGGTCAAGCCTGAATGACCATCCTGCTGCCTCCTCAGAAATCCCATATACATTAGCAGATGAGCAGGGAGACCTTCCCGTCTTAACCACAAGCCAAGAGCAATCAGAGTGTGTAGGCTTTCTGCATAGAATGTGATGATGAGGGACTCGTGATCTAACACCAGCCACGGCACATGAAGAATTTATCCCATCTAACTGAAGGTCCCAGGAACTGAAGGTTCAATCTTCATTTGAGTTAGAACCTGTATGAGCTGGGGAAAAGGGATCTTAATTTTAAAGGCTGGAGTTGTCAACAGCAGAAAGATTGATTGATCGATTAACTGACTGATTGATTTTCTTACTTTAATTTTTTAAAGACAATTATTTAGGGAAATGAGTGTTGTATCTTAAACAGCATATACATAAACTTAAGAGTATTACGTGAAGCTGTTTATAATTTTCACATATATATTTTCATATGTGTATTTTCTGATCACCATTAGGATTTATTACCAGTGCTGCTCCTGCACTCTTGTCATGGTTTAGTCCCAGCCAACAATGAAGTCCTACTCAGCCACGTTTACTCCCACACCAGAGGGATCAGAGAGAGAAGTGGAAGGGTAAAAGTGGGAAAACTTGTGGGTTGACATAAAGACAGTTTAATGGGAAAAGCAAAGCAAAGAATTCATTCACTGCTTCCCATGGGCAGGCAGGTGTTCAGCAATCTCCAGGAGAGCAGGGCCCCATCACAAGTAACAGGTACTTGGGAAGACAAATCACTTCAAACATCCCTCCTTTTCCTCCTTCCCCTTAGCTTTACATACTGATATATATGATAGGGAATATCTCTTTGGTCAGTTTGGATCACCTATCCTGGCTGTGTCTCCTCCCAACCTCCCATGCACCCCCAAATCCCTTGCCAGTGTGGCAGTACAAAAAGCAGAGAAGGGCTTGTCTCTGTGCAAGCCCTGCTCAGCAATAACAAAAGTATCTCTGTATTATCAACCCTGTGTTCAGTACAAATCCAGAACATAGTCCCATGCTGGCCAGCAGGAAGAAAATTACCCTAGCCAACACCAGCACAACTCCATACCAATTTGCTCTGAAACTGGTATGTAGTCCAGGGCAAATTGTTAAAGGGAGACTGGGCACTGATTCCACAGGATGGAATATATTAGAGCTTCCTGGTTTACAGATAAAGTGTTTACTTATATACACTTTGGTCATTCCCCTTAGCCCTTAATTTAAATTTTACCTCTTTCTCTTTCAGTGGATGAGAGTTTTGTGCTGTTGTGAGAGCTACGAAACAAGAAGTATGCAGCCTGATACTGTCCAAAAATACCTTATATATATTGATTTATACAGCACAAAATGTGCATATATAAATACATATATGTACATATACATTCATCTATATATCTGTGAGACAACTGTATTTTTTTATGAAAGATCAAAGCATATGTTTGTTTAAAAGAAATGTACGTCCTAAGACGTAGTAATACTAGGAGCTACAGGAAGTCTTATTGGATGAAAAGGGAGAAGTAACATGCACTGTTTTAGCCAGCTGCTTTTGCAAAGGCACATGCCCAGATCAGGTGTGTAATGAATATGTCAGAAACCTGATTTGTGCACTTATTTTGGAAATAGTTGCATGTGCAGTCACTTCAATGTTCACCTTTCTGTTTTGCCTCTGCAAATGAGATGACAGAGGTTTCACATCTTGTGCTGTCTAGACATCTTCTGAAATTCAGTCTTAAATTTGGTAAATATCTTTCCTGAATTAAGGGTCTTTGACGACCCATTGACTTCTGTATTTATTTTTAATAGTGATTGTCTCCTCTTGTTTGGCTACGTGCACACCCACACACACACCCCCACACACACATACCCCCACACACCCACACCCACACACCTCCCCCTTCCCAAACCACCCCCCCAAACCTGTTTAAGGAAATGTATTCTAGAAGCTTGGCAGAGATAAAATGTAAATTACTATTATTTAGACTGGCAGGTTGTTTTAGACAATATTGTCTTATAATTCGAGCAGTGCAGATGCTACCTAGAATGTCAGAACAGCCTCTGCAATCAAAAACTTGATGATTCATGATCTCTGTGTCTTTTAGAGATACTTTGTAACACAGGGCAGGACTGGGAGTTTATGTTTAGAAGGAGCATTGTTAATCTCAGGATAATTCTTTATTTATATCCTTTTTTTTTACGAAGGTTTTCTACTTGGGTGATTAAAGCATCAAAACCTGCTCTGAGGCTAGCTCTATTTCAGGGCTCTAAAGAAACTCACCACTGAATGAAAATCATTTCAGGAGCAATTAGAGAAAAGGTCCGCATAAATTCCACCTGTATCCAGGGCATTAGCATCACCCAAGTGTCTCTTGCTTACAGTACGTCGTGACAAAGTAAAAGCTATTTCAGCTGTTATACTGTGATGGCTGTTATTTATGGAACATAAAAGGATACTGAAATACAAAAGGGTTTGAAAAGACCAGGGTAAGATCAGATAAAAAAAAATGAGAGAGAAACAGGCATCTTGGGATGGTAACAACCCTGCCATGTACTGACAGGGAGGTTGTATATTTTTAGAATATACTGAAAGGAATGGTGCTTTTACTTAGGTTTTTATGGTTTACCATGAGATGCAATTTTCTGGCCTTATATGCAGTTGTAACAAAAGTCAGAGAGATTTTATGATAGCTGCCAGAGTTCATAAATGATGGCATACACTAAAATATTTATAGAACTGTAAAATCTTGATTTCTCTCTGGTTTAGCAGATGGGGTCCTAAAACTGGTTCCCAGATTGTCACATTTCTTTACCCTTTGATGACAATGAAGCCTGTTATCACTTTTTTCCCCCCTCTGGAAAGCAAGTTCACTAGTGTAATCAAGTTCATACTTCTATCCAATTATACACACCAGGATCTCATGAATTAAGATGTGTCAGCCATATAAGATTTGTAATTATTCAAGGCAAAGGGCCTATTGTTAAACACCAGGATCTGAGGAGCCTTGCCATGTCTCTGACCAATGACCATTGACTCATGTCAGTATAATTGCTGGTGAAAATCTGCCTCCTGGTCATTAGGCTGCATCCACACAGCACAGATAAATGCTACTTACATACCAGAAGTGGTGAACTTGGGTGCCTGCTTGGTACAAAGCAGCCATATACCACAGCTATTTGCTTCTCTTCAGGATGTTTTGTTGTCCTCAGAGAAAATCCCTGTAGCATGGCTAAACTCAGCTGTACTTCAGAATGAAAAGTGATGGTTGGGGTAGCAGAAGCAGAATAAACAATCTCTGAAGCAGAATTTTTCCACTGCTGATCAGGATTTACTCCACATTAAAAGACTTTTCATTAAAATTGAAGACGCTGAAGAGAAAACATCAAGTAATGTCCCTTCTCTATTGTATTTGCACGAGAGAGTTTCTAGGCTTTTGCAGATAATCAATGAACAAACGTGCAGTACCTACATATATACACATTTTGTTGCAATAATTGTCTAAATATTTACAAGATAGAAAAGCAAAACAGGACTTGGGGTCCCATCTTTCCAGAAAAGCTGGAAATACCTTCACTGTTGAACTTAGTGCATCAGGCAAAGTATAAATTAGCAAAACAGGGAATCAAGAAGGGAGGATCAGGAGAAGTAAAAATGGTGTTACAAATATTTTTGTAAAGCTCAAAATCAACTCAGTCTAGTGACGTTCCTGTATTTAAATAAATGCAAAAATATGAACACCAAAATAATTACGGATCTAAATGCATTTTGATTTCGGGATGTTATTAATAGTATCTACTGGCATTATGCCTGTGGAGGTGGAAGACATGACAACCAGGCACACCAACCTGAATGCCGTGGAGAATTCTAGCAAATCTGAATACCAGAGTTCAGAGTTAGGTCCTCCAAAAGATCCCAGCACAAAGCACAGCTTCACCAACAGAAGCAAATGCATTTGTGATGGCTGAGAATGTGAACAAGGTAATGGGTGGGATTGTCCCTGTAGCGTCCAGGACGGAGAGATGCAGCACACACAGATCCAGTGAGAAAATAGAGTAAGTTTTATTATTTACAATTTCTGCTTATATGTACTAAATTCCATAGGTGATTTATAGGTCAGCCACCTCCTGGGGTGATTGGCTGAAGTCCTACAACGCCCAATTCTAAACACTCTCTGCCTCGTACCCAAACAGATCAGGAAAACAGCAGGTGTTCAGATACTATTTACAAAAAACATCTTATTGTTTTCATAGCTTGCATGAGAAAGGACAGGTTCTCACAGAATGCTGCAAGAAGCAGGGACAACCTTCTGCTAGCAGCTTTTCAGTATCCACATGGGATTATTCTGGGATTTCCTTAGAATTACTTGTTTGTTTATTTTTTAAAACAGGAAAAGCTTTATTTATTAGCTTACAGTTCCTAGCTGCTTGACTCCCCACCTTTTGGATTTTCTTTTCCTTTCTCTATTTCAATCAGTAGAACAGAAGAACAAATAAATGATAAGTACAAAGAGAGCAGGGAAAACACAGAAGGTAGAGAAATATCTCTTATTCAGATTCTGTAGGCAGAGCTTTTATGCAAACTGCAATGATTAGTATTTTCATTGATATGTAGGAAATGTTTATTTCTTCAATAAAGTGACTCTCATTTCTAAAAACAGTATTTTTTTCTCTCTCTCCCTCTCTCCCCCGCTCTTTTTATGTGTCTCCTAGCACCTGTTTGTCTGAGCATATCCCACGAGGTTTTTTTAATATATAGAATAACAACAATAAATAGAAAAGTATCTCTCTTTTTTTTATGGTATTTATGAGAATTATTTTATTGAGTATTTATATGGTTTGGTCTATTTGTGTGGATATGAGAATTACTTTTACCAGATGGCCTTATCTAGACGTTGTTTTGCTTTAACTTCTGCATATGTTACCTCACCAGCTTGATTTCAAGTCAGACATTAAGTATTGAGGCATAAGGTACTGGGAAAAGAGCTGGAAATTCATTGATGGCTGCATCACCAATGGAAACCTATCTTTGACATGCTGGTGAGTTTGGTTTGGTGGGAAAACCTGAGGGTCTTCAGCTCATTTCCATTCACCTGTTGCCTTTTGGAGGTAGAAGCAGACTGTTAGATGATAGGCAGCATTACAGGTGTTGCACGGGATGTGTGCAGTTGTGTCTTTCTTACGAAGGAGATGTATGACCACATGAGAACCAAAAATACCTGACCACTGGCTCTAAATCTGCTTGTCAGAGCTTTCAAATATCTGCCAAATGGCACTGATGGTTTAGTTTTCTTATTTTTATTTCTTATTAGAAAACAGAGTGTGAAGTCTGGATTATAGCTATGGTGCTGTAAGTACTGAATACCTCTTTATCCAGTGGTGGATAGGGGGACATACTTATCATGAGCAGTAGGAGAACTGCAGGAAAAGTAGGAAATGTGTTTTCCTTTGAGAAAAGATGGGTTGAGATTGGTGCCACTCAACCAGGTTTCTTTGATGCAGTAAGAGTGAAGACCCATACACCTAGCTTCCATTTCTTCAACTGTGCTTAATTAATTCTTGGGTGTGGACTCTGAGGTCATGAACATGTGTATCTGGCATACCTTTCTTAAAAATTATGTCCAGTTTGGGCACATGAACCTGCAAACCCCAAGCTGTGTACAGCTTCTCCACCTTGAGCAAGAACTCTCAAAAAAACCCCAAACAACTCCTTTTTTTGTGTTTGTCTGCATCTCTAGTGAACAGCAAGGTAACTTCTGTAGAACTCTTCATTTTATAGCCCCAAATGCATTCTTCCTGCATCCTAGCTGCTTGTCTGAAGTAAAGTTAATTGAACTTAATTTCTAGCCTAAACAAGTTGTTTGGTTCCACCGAAGAGAAAGCCAGCACTTCCAGAGGATGACTCGTCACATCCTGAAATGCATCTTATATAATTTGCTTAGCTCATTTGATGGAAATTCAAGTAATTTACATCAAGAAGAAGAATATTTTTGGGTCTGAGATGTGTTGGAAAGCCTAAAGTTTAACTTCTTGAAATACTATATGATCTTTTTATCATTCTGGATACCCTGATTGCTGTGCAATTTACTGTGTGGTATTGTTCACCTGAGGCACTAAAATAAAGGGTAATACACATTAGAGCTGCTCTGGCACTATTTTAATTGTAAAAATAGATTTTGATATTTGGCTTTGCATGCTTTTTGCCTTGCTTTGTTTGGCCTTTAGTGATCTTCTTCACAGTAAGGTACTGATTGTTCATGAAATACTATATAATAATTGTGTGTATATATATATTAATATATATATACATATATATATACAGTATAATTATACTGTATATATATATGTATATATATATTAATATATATATACATATATATATACAGTATAATTATACTGTATAATGTAAAGGAATGAAATAAATGAGAATAAAGTAGCATGTAATATACACTATTCTATGGATATAATTATGGAAAATTTGTTACCGAGCATAATACCTGCTATCACAGCTTTTGTTTGACATAGTTTTGACAAAAATCTTATGATTTTTGCATAATTTTTAATCTTGATCTGGAACATTACTACCCTTAGCCATGCACACACCCAAAAATTATAAAGTGTCTGGATCATTCACAATAGAAGAGCCATATACATGGAAAAAATACTGGAACCTAAGAAAATCCACAAAAACATCTGTCATAAAAATATAGGTAAAACCAGAAAAAAATACTTTAAAGGTATTCAGACTAATGCTATAGTATTGCTTTGAAATACAATATGCTATTTCACAGGTAGTACATATGGGTATATTTTTCATACTTAGGTCTAGATGCCTTAGAACAAAACTTTGTGTCACATGATTTTTCATGCACTTCTGTTTGTGCTTTGAGGTGTGAATTCAGCCCCTGGTGCATGGTGTGACAAAAAAGTTATTCAGCTTCAGCTGTACAACTGGAACAGATAATGTGATGAAATGTACTAGACTATGTGTGCTTGGGTGGTTGTGTGTTCAAAAAGTACAGGTGCAGAACATAGGGAATTTTGAGAGAATAACAGTATTATGAAATGTCATTGTATATCTTGACAGGAATTGTTATCATCATGTAATTGTCATGCAAGAAAAGCAGTCTGTCAGCCTCCCACAAAATCCTGAAACATTTGTAAAATTGTTTTACATAATTTTTTGTGGTCAATACGGTATGGAAAATTAAACAAAGTGTTCTTGCAGGAAGCTAATGAGAAAGCATGAATTGTCTAGCGTGCATTTCCTCCCACTGGTGTAGCTCTAGGTTGGTGCTCTTACTGTGTGCTAGAACTACCATGTTCTTTCATAACACATTTGTAGGTGGTGAGATACTAAACATGATAGTGAGCTTGTCTTAAGCAAAAATTTGAGAGAAAAAACCATACAAAACTCTGAAAAGTGGGTCATAGGCTTCACAGTTGCAGTCAAAAAATTACTTTAGATTTGGTGGATAAAACCTTGCTCCCAGTGAAAGTTTTAACATTGACCTCAATTGAGATCGAATGCACAGGGAATGCATGCAGGCAGTGACTTCAGAGGTATCCAGAACCCCACATAGGAGGGGGGAAAATTGCCCATCTATGCTCACCATTTAACTGATTAAATAACATCTCTGGACACTTTCATTTTTAATGTGACTAGAGGTGAAGTAATTACATTTCAGCCAGCAATGAGGTGAAGCCCTCATGCTCAGTCTAACAGGAAACAAGTTTCCTAGACAGAAGCATCTGATTATTCCAACCATTTTTATATAGTTCAGCAAATCTGTTCATTTGCTGGAAGTACAGTCCTTTCTCTGCCAATATTTCCCATCCATCCCTGGGAACAGTGCATGGCTGGTAAAACAAAACTATTATTATTCTATTCCATAGGACATACAGTGATTTACATTTATATGCCAACATTTTCTTCCTTGTTGCCCCAGCAAGAGCTGGGAAGTGATTTATAAGGATGCAGAAGTGCTGGCACAGATGTTATACAGCCCCAGCATGTTTGCAGGGCACAGCATGGCAGACTATTCTGGAAGTGATGCACAGGTAGGGCAGAAGGCAGCCTGCGTGCCAGCGCTGCCCTCCCAGCTCCCGTCTGGGGCAAACTCTGGCCCTGCTGCTGGCAAACATATTTGGCATCCATCTTCCTAACAGGTCATTTCTGCATGCTGCACTTTGGGGAGGAGGATTGTTTGGTTCTTGTAATTAGTTGCTTCTGTTGAATTTCTAATGGATCTGTGGGCCATAAAAACCTTTCTGTTGTTGAACAGTTGGCAGCTCCATTTTGCGTGTTTACTTTTTTTTCCCCTCTCTTCCCTCCCCACCACCCCCATAGAGGAGGCTTGGAGGCTGAGTGGATAGACAGAATAAAGATGTATTTAGCTATGGGAACTGTCTTCTTCTTCAGAAAGCTTGGCACTATTGGGAAGTTTTGTTTTTGTTTGTAAGTATTCTCAGAGCAAATGAAGACTATCAAATCATCAAAACACTGCTAAGAATGGGGTATCCACAACTTTTCTGGGCAACCTCTTCCAGTGTCTAACTACTGAGATTATTACTATAAAGATGATTTAAAAAAAAAAAAGTTTCTACATAGGACATAAGTCAAGGCAAAATGTTACTATCCTCCCACCAGGAGAATAAATAGGTACACAAAAGTGAAGCACAAAAGCAAAGTACTGTAACTTCCTGATTTGACGAATATTGGTATAAACTTGAGGAGATTAGTCCTCCATGAGTTTCAAAAAACAGGGGCCTAGATTTTGGGGGCATTATTGCTGGAGGGGTTACTGCTTTAATGCAGTGGGTCCATTTTAGGCTTGGCAGAGTAGCTACAAGGCTTAAGCACACAGGGCTTAAATAATTTGGTAGAGGAGCAGTGATGATGATGATGATGAAAACAAAGGGAGGGAATTATATCTTAGGCATGGAAATTATGCTCTACTCTGCCCAGAGTCAAACTTCTGCAATGGCTTTGTGACTTTAACTTAGGGAAGAACTTTGGCCCACATGAGGATGAAATTAAATAATGCAACAAGGATGGGCTCATATTTGGGGCAAATCCCCTTCCTCTTGACTATGCGCAATCCCACCACAGGCGGTAGATTGCACACACTTATATTAGGACTAATATTTTCTTTCTGATGACTGGGTATGGTGAGCAAAACAGACTTTAGTGGCTCCCCATAGTAGTAAATAACCTCCCTGAGAGTCCTCTAAAATACCCCAACTCCTTCATTCAGCACTGAGAGATCTCCAAACACTTAGTTCATAAACAACCCAAGCATTTTAACGCACTTTCCTCGTTCTCCCAGGGGATGTTCTTGGCTTGTGTTCTCTGCCTTTATTACAGCTTTAATCTTACGATGTGAACTGGGACTTGTTTACATTTTTATTTTTAAAGGGTTTTTTTGTGTATGTGTATGTGTGAGTGCATGCACTAAAGATCTAAATTGACAGATGCCTTTTTGTAGGACTGAAATGACATATCTAAGTTTTACTGCTCTCTTCCCTGTATTTGCATTTTTAATTACTTGCATCATATTTTATTAGTGTGTTACCTGATAAAAAATTCCAACTAATTAATTTCACCTGGAATTATATATAGGTATATGAAAAATCATCCTTGGCCATTTGAGGAGACCAGCTGTGTATTAAGAATATCTGATCCCGATCTGAAAGATTAAAGAAAAAAAGCAATCAAGAGCAAACAGCTGATTGTAAAAGCTAGTCCCCTTTTTTCTCAAGCCCTAAAGATATTATTATTGGCAAATGTCCTTTATTACTCGCCCTATATACTACACATTAACTCAGAAGTTTGTTCTAACTGAACATCATTTAGTCAGATGACTTTTTCTTCAACCATTTCAGCCTTAATTCGTAGTAAAGCTAATGTTGTTCCACCCATATGCAAAGATTCATTTATTTCCATTCCAGCATGACTCACAGAGGTATAACTTCCCTTTGGCCAGTTTTTATTTCTTTGCACTCTAATTTTTTTTTTCTAGGTGAAATTAGAAGAGGGGGGGAAATTGATTAGGAATGTAGGCGTTTTATGAAAAGCTACCTGTAAAGGAAGAGGAAAGAAGGAAAGAGAATATGAAGTGTGACCTGATCCTGCAACACAGGTGAACATACACACACACACACACACACACGTGCACATACACACTCTCTCTCTGTGGATATTTCTGGTTTGATTCTTTGTCTGTACTGACAACAGATGGTGTTTTAATAAAGTCCAGTAGGAATATTACTGTGAGTAAACAATCCAATGCATGCCAATTTCATAATTGCTGGGTACTGATACAGCCTCTTACCTGATGAATCCAAATTGGGAGGAAACCAACTGTGCACACACCTACTGGCAGCAGCCAAATCCGCAGCTGTGGTATGCTCCAGCATTGAGCTTCACCACGGAAGGTAAATTGCAGCTCCAATCATCTTTCTTGGCACCAGGCTTGGGGAACAGCTGCCATCTGGCTTGTCATCAAAGTATGGTCACCGAGTTTCTGGGAGATGAAATAGCTTGCTTTTTTACCTTGACATGCACGAAGATTGCAATCTTCATCTTTACAGGTATCTCTTAACATGCTTGGCTTCCTAAGCCAAAGATTTACCAAGTGGGATTTTCTTCTTTAAGTGATTCCCACGCCTATAGGGACTTGAAGTCTAAACCTGTTATATGCTAATTAAAGATTCACACCCACATGACTTGTCAAAGAGATAAATCTTACTCATTTGTTTTCATCATTAACAGGGAAAAAAAATGTAAGTAATACCATGCCTTACATTAGCAGATTTATGTGTAAATGTTTGTTTTTAATAGAAATGGAGATGCAGTTAGAAGCATTATTCCCACCACTGTTGATATAACCCAGTATGGAAATTGCAACTTGGCAGAGCAGAAGGAGGTGAAAGGCAAAAGAGGGAATTCAAATATTCAGGACCAGCATTCCAGCTAGAAGTAACTGTATAGACAGCACTTTGGAAGTGACTGCTTATTAAGTGTTATTATGTGATCATTATTTCTATATTCAGTCCTTTAAAGATGCTCTTCAAGTCAAGGGCAGATTAAATCAAAGGAAGAAGAAAGAAGTGAGTCCCCTCCTCTATGGCAGTATTTAAGTGCTTAATTTCTGTTAGTTTCTAGCAGGCCCCAGTGCTGCACAGCCACACATGGGAATAAAAACGTTATTTCTATTAGTAATTCTTCGTACTGAGAATTTAGTCTTCAAATTCCATGCAAGAGACAAATCTAAGCTGAAATTTTATTTCAGCTTAGATCGGGACACTGAAATCCCAGATAAATCTTAAATAAATTAAAATAGCTGTTTAAAAACTCCGCTAAATGTAATTTCAGGTAATTATTTGACTTTATCAAATTGCTTCATGTTGATGACAGCTAAGTATACTTTTTTGCATTATTGCCTTGATATATTGTATCACTGTCTTTCAACATATTTTTACATCAGTGAATCTGTTTTCAGATTAAATTAACATCCCTGAAAATTTTTCGTCTGTGGTATTATTCACAGGCCTTTTGGGGATCAAGATTTTTGCTTAGTGAAGATTACCAGGCTCTTATCATGAGAGCAGAACTCCTTTGCTCTGGATTTAGAAATTCTGTTAAATTCAGAACTTGCGATTGTGGTTCACTTTTTCCTCAGTAAAGGTTTTGTGCAAGAACTTAAGTAAGAGAGGCAGAGAAGGCTGCTCTCCCACTTAAATGCCTGATCTGGAGTTGCAAGGTTCTGCTCCTGTCTGAGGGTTTGCAGTAATGTTTGCCTGTCTAACCAGAGGAAGATCAGTGAATGTGGATACTCAAATAAGGAGTCATGCTGCTGCAGCCAAGCTTTTTCTTACCAGGCCACAGAAGGTCTGCATGGACACAACTTCTGTTGGCACACAAGGTTAAAAAAGTGTGCATAGATATTTTGTGGACCCATCTACTGAAAGACATTCATGCTGAATACCTTTATGATGATTAGTCCAGCTGTCAGTGCTGGGCTGGGTTAGTTTTGCATATGCTTCCTATTTCATGGTGTTCTCTCTACAGATAGGCTAAACAACACTTTTTGTCTTTTTAATTCACTACTGACAATATATTTCTAAAAGAAAAAAAAGAAAAGGCAGGTGAATAGGGGTGGATAAATGCTAGAGGAATAGTTATTTCATACACGCTAAATAAACGTACAAGGAAGTGTTTTGGCAAGAGCTACTGTGCTGTTCAGTAGCTCCAGCAGAAATGAACAATATCTCTATGGGAAAAAGGCTTGGTGGAGCTCCAAGACACGTGTTCATGGTAGCTGCCTGACACAGCAGTCTGCCTGCACAGTGCTGCTGATGGCCAGAAAATGAAGCTGTCGTACGGAAACGCGTAGCAACCTTCTTCTGGAAAAAAACTTCTCCCAAAATAAGTTTATGTAGAAAACAAAAAAATGTTCTCTGTGGGTTTCTCTAGCTCTCAGATTGGCAGACCTGGAAATGTAGGAAGATCCTGACCTCTATGTCACAGCTTGGCCACACCCACACCTGGGTGGCATTTCAACACATTAACTGCCTGCTGGATTGGAATCTCATCAGCCCATGAAATTTCAGGTTTTCTGTGGAAGAAAATGCTGCAATGCTTCCAAAAAATCATGGGGGCTGTGAGATGTAGTGGCTTCAGCTGTGAAGATGAAATTGGATGCCTGTGACAGAACTGCTCATCCTGTCCCTTTATTCTTTCTGTTCCCAAAAGTTGGGATCAGGAGAATTAGAAATTAAGAATCAGGTCATGTCATCTCCAGAAGATATTCCAGTCAGGGTTATATGTTGCAGTGACCCATTTTTTGAAAGCCCTGAGAACAGGGAGTGGACATGTGAAGGCAGTACGTGCTATACACTGACAAACACTGATTCACAAAAATTGTATTTTCTTTTAATTGAAAGCAGAGATTGTGAAATCACTTTCTACTCCAGGACCTGGGGCTCTAAACATTGACTTATAGTAGAACAACTTAATTTGGCCTGGAGCCAAAGCAGAAGCAATGACAGAATCTGAAAATGGATGGGAGAAGCAGTCATAAATCTAGCACTTAAGTAAGGATTGATCCAGCATAGTGATGAGAGGTGTTTATCTCATCCATCAGCCAACCTTAGGATCGCCTGACCTGCAATCCATTCAATCCTGTAAAGAGCTGTTGTCCATGCCTTTTCAATATCTGATAGCAATTTTAGTCTTATATATAGGATGCAATACTCAAAGTAAGCTTTGCTGTGATTTTCTGAAAGAACTGCTTATTGTGTAGGCAGTTGTATGTTCCTATCTCCTTCTACCTTCATGGAAACTTTTAGCAGATTCCTGGCATCAGTAGCTGCTGGAAAAGGGTTAACATTTCTAACACCAGAAAGTCAGTCTTAGTTTTCCATAAGTCAATCCAATGCTGTCAAATCTGACCACCTTTTTTGTTAGAATGCCATGTACAAGTATCACTAAATTATTCTCTAAAACTGAATTGATACCTAAAGTAGATATACATTCCACTAAAAGAAATGGAAGATATATTACCTTACCTTTCAGTGCTCTAACCAACACTTGGGCGTCAGAGAGAATGGAGGGTGCCCACTCTCACTGTTCTTTAGAACAGCTCTCTGAAAAGACTTTACAGCCTGAGTGGGGTTTTTTTTTGGTGGGGGGGGGGGATATAAGCATCCTGTTTTTTTGGTTTAGGTCCATTTTCACAGAATTACAATATCATCTGGTTGATGGTTGGAAAATGCCTCCAGGATCATCAGGTCCAACCTTTGACCGATCACCACCTTGTAAACTGGACCTCATCATTGTGCCTGTTCAGCTGCTTCTTGAACCCCTCCAGGGACTGATGACTCCACCAACTCCCTGGGCAGTCAATTCCAATGTCTAACAGCCCTTTCAGTGAAAAAATTCTTCCTGATGTCCAGCTTGGACTTCCCCAGGCACAGCTTGAGGCCATTTCCTCTTGTCCTGTCACTTCTTACCTGGGAGAAGAGACTGACCCCCACCTGGCTGCAGCCTCCTTTCAGGTAGTTGTAGAGAGTGATAAGGCCACTTCCAAGTCTTCCTTTCTCCAGACTAAACACCCCCAGCTCCCTCAGCTTCTCCTCATAGGACTTACTCTCTAGACCCTTCACCAGCTCCATTGCCTTTCTCTGGACTTGCTCCAGCACATTTCTGGCCTACTCAACTCATGCTGCACAGGTCCAGAAGAAATGTTGTCACTACTTTACCTAAAGGAACTTTCTCTTGTTTATTTGTGGCTCAACTGCAATATTTAGAGCTTATGGCAAAGACATTATCAGAGTCACACAGACACTGAGATAAGCTTTCCTTTGACTGGCTCCCATTCAGTCACACCTCCTCCACACATGTGGCCTGTTGGTAAAGATAGTGTACATTTCACAGCTAAACAGGGACATATTTCAATTGGTAAATTCAATCTCCAGCCCAACAAAGGGCATGCTTAGTTTTAAGTGCATCAATATTGCTTAAAGGCAACTGGACTGTTTGGATGGATGAACTGAAATATGTGCTTAGAAGCGAGAAGCTCCACAAAACCAGTAAACAACTTAATGACATGCAACACCAGTTCTCTTTTAGAAACAACAGAAAAAAAATCTCTAAACAAAACGAAACCAAAAAACCCCAAAACAAAAAACAATCCCCCCACCAAAACAGCCTCAGACCAAGACTTTTTTTCAAGCCAGCTCAACACCCAGCATGGAGGTGAGATTTTTCCAAAGAGCTCAGATCCCATTTATGCTCTTAAATACAGGCCAGATTTTTTTAAATGCTCACAATCCAGTGTTTAGAGCTCTTTGGACATCTGGACACTTATTTCTATGCCAGAGCTAAAGCCTTCTAGAAATCTGGTCCCAATTGTGGATGCTTGGCTCTTTTGAAAATCTCACCCCATGGAAACTACTTTTATAATGGCACTTCTTTTCCACAAAAGGAAAAGCCGTGAAATGTAATTATTTCATGTACAATGTCCACACTTCAAATGTAACTGCTGTCACTTTTTCTTTTGCCTGTTAAAAGTCACAGACAAAACAATATTTTCTGCTGCTCTTCCAAGCATTTGGGGCCTATATGCACACAGACAGAGGAAATAAAGTTTTATTCCCTTATTACATGATATTTCGTTAAGATTGAAACTAAAGGAAGAGTCGCATATAGTAAAAAACAGGGGAAAGCTGCACATAATGAATGAATATCGTAGCAAGACCTGCGTTTGTTCTGTTGCTTGTAACGAAGAATCAAGTGTCTTAGAAATAATCATAGAAAGAAAGAAAATTTTTTTTATCTGAGATGGCCTTATTTAATATATATAATAAGGCTTATTAATAAGACTTATAAAATAAGACTAATTAAGCTAGAGAATCTTATTTTCCCTTTTAAATGTAACTGAACCTTTAATTTTCATACTTACCCCTCAAAGTCTGTGTTTATAATTGCTACCCTGCTCTGAACAAAGACTAGCCAAGATACCCTGACAGAAGCACCTTTACTGCTCTCTGCAGTACTGCCTATCCCATTGGGGCTGCTACTGTCTCTGCACAAGCAGAATCCAAGTGCCTAAATATTAGATATAAACATAACAGCACCATTTAACAGCCACTCGCACGAAGGGTGAATAAGCATCCTTAAGTGTCTAAACAGCCTCATATTTACAGAATCCACAATGGAGTTTCTAGCAGGGAGCTTGCTAGAAGGTTAAAAGGTCTCATATTCCATCTGAAGAGACACATAATGAAAATTAAGTAGCATTCTAATCCATCAACTGCTCTGTCTTCTTCTACCTCATTCCTTACCAATAATCATGGAGTCATAAATACTGGCCGTGGAGAATGCCTATTAGATCATGCAAGTCATCTCCTTGCCAAGGCACAGCCATTCCCTCCAGTGACCCTCCTCCTGGACAACTCCCGAAGTTATTTCAGCTGTCTCAGATGGCAGTGATTTCATTGCACCCTGTCAGAGACCATGTCCACAACAGAAATATTCCCTTCTCCGCTGGAGTCAGATTGATGATGCTCCAATGATATTCTTTATCCAGGATTGCCATCTCCCCTCCCAGTGCTGGAGCACGAGAGCATGCAGCTGTGATGTCAGGACCTACCAGTCCCAAATCCTAGAGGAGCAGTGCTGGCAGGGAACAGCCCATTCCTGGAAATCCCTGCCTGCAAGCTTTGATCTCTCCAGCAGCCGTTGTAGAAATGCAGGTGGGACACAGTGCACCATGACTGATTGCCCCATGTGCTGGAACATGGCCACCTCACCCATCTGTGCATGTTAATGGGTAAGGAGAAAATAGGTAAATGTCACCCTCTTAGCCTCCTCCCCACCAACCATCTCCACTTATGCCATGAATGAGAAAATTTCACCTTGTAAATCCTGGATTTTAAACTGTGGGCCACTGCCAGCTGTTGTCCAGCAATAAGGGACTCGCCTTTTCCTGAATTTCAAGACTCACTTTTATGTGGAAGTACTTAGCCAGGATCCAAAGTAGTAGTTTGGTAATTAAAATGCACCCTAGGGAGCATATAGGCAATTAAATCAAAGGGAACAATTAAAAAATAAATAACAATTACATTGCCTAACTATTAAGGGTAGGAGAGCCTATCCAGGAACCTCTGTTTATACCACAAAGCTTATTTATAGCCTTGAAGTGATGTTACCACATGCATGCAGGGTTGCCCTTATCTTAGTTGGGCAGAGCACTGTGGAGCCAAAGCCCTCTGGGGCTTTGCAGCCTTACCATTCCAACATCTGAACCTTGTGATGGGCCTGGGGAGGTAGGAGTGCACCCAGCAGCACTGTCATTACCCCAGTGCACAGTCACTGTCAGTCAGAGACATGGTGTGAAGGCCTGAGGGGGAAGGGGTGTGGTGCAGTCAAAAAGGAAAGTCTGTCTTTTGGAAAATGGGATTTGATTAGTAGGTTGGAGTTCTTGCACATGACTGGGAAACCTGAGCCTTGCACCCAGTTTGAAAGTGTTTGAACTTACTTCCCAGGAAGACTGATATTTCTGCCAGCTCATCTTCCCATCGGGAGGAATGAGACAGTCATCTACATTCAAGACACTAATTTATGGTTCTAGGTACAAGAAACCATATCTTGGCTTAAAGTAAGAGTTCTAAAAACCTGCTTGACTCAATGCTGTGGGCTGGCAGCTTTGTATGGCAGTGGAGGAAGATGTTGTTCATGTGCTCCATGCAGCAGCATTTGGTATGAGTTCATTTTGATAACCCCTCTGCCACTCATCTCAGTGTTGAGACTGTTGAGATGCACAACTTCCTCTGTCTGTTGTATGTGGACCTTGGCTTTCTGAATTTTGCTCACTGAAATGGTTTCCAAGTCCCTTTTAAGTACCAGTTTTTAGGTTTGCTCTCTGTCTCTCTCTCTGTGCTCCTCCACCCAGCTCTTTTTCAATTTTCTACCAAGATAACACATTTTGTATCAGCAACAAATAATCCCAATGCTACTTTCCTTAAAAGCAAGCTTTTTGGCTTACTTTTCCCTTTTGATGTGCTTGGTCCACCTTTCTCTAAGCCAGTAATTTCCAATGTAAAATAAAAACAAAGAAGTTCCAGTGATGGAACATACAATGCTCATGAGACTTTTAAATGGAGTGGGAGCATAAATTGATTGTTTAGCTACATAAAAATTGACAGGTTTAATTGATGTGGGGTTTATTTGTTAGGGTTTTTTTTTTTTTAATCAGCTTTTGTTTAATAGCAACATGGCTGACATGTTCCTAAGAAATTGTGCCAAAAGATATATACCATCTTGCTTGCACATTTCTGTGGATTCTGGCACAAGAGGTTTCATTCCTATCTATATGTAACCCAAAGGGCTTTCCCTGTTCCTGCAACACTGCTGCATGCTATTTACTGGACTACTCCATAAGGAGAATAATAAACAGGGGTACATTTCTACCATAACCAATATGTACAGAAACTGAGGGGGTTAGGAGTGAAAAGTTAATCAGCAATTTCTCTGTGATTGAGATGACCCATGTAAACATAGCCATTTTGAAAAACTGTTGTAAAATTGGCTTTATCTTAAAATGAAATAGCTGCTTAGTGCCAGAGCAATTGTTTAAGACCACTGTGGTGAAATTAGTGATAATGCAGTGTTGGGATGGTCAGCATTTCACAGAGCGGAGCACTTAGCCAAAAGATATAAACAATACTTGCTAGAGCTCTCACCTGGAGCTGACTTGAGAAAGAGATCATTTACTCTCATTACCCATCCATTTTCACTGGGACCTGTATTACTGGCAGATGATGAGGATGGGACTGACTTGCTTTCTTTTATGGGCTTCACCAGCTCCTGTGGCCGTGACATGTGGAAGGACTGATAATAGGAACAAGGTGCAGAGATCTGAGGGCTGTCACTGCCAACAAAGTAGAGAAAGCCATATCCTTAAAAGCCAACATTTCTGCTAAGTATGATGTCTTATTGGGTGATTACTGGGTTTATTTCCTTGGAAGTATTCTGAAAACATTTTTAAGATCTGAGTAAACTTTATGGTGCTTTTTCAGAGACTCATTTGCATTCTGAGAGGAACTGCCACTAGGACAAGCTGCCTCAAGATGTTTTGTTGCTGAGGATCAGGCATAGAGAAGGACTGGTGTGAAAAAGCTGCTAGCAAAAGCAGTGGCTGTTGGCTCTGAACATGGAGGGGATGCAGGAGGACACCTTCAAATTTGCACTGTGGCACCCACCAGGGAGTAGTGGATGGGTCTTCCAGAAACAGCATTCGTCCCAAGCAGAGCAGCACTCCAAGAGTCAGCACTCCAGTCCTGCACTCAGACAGATGCTAGTCAGAGTTTTATAGGATGGACAGAAAACTTGTGCAAAATTCACGACTGGGTATCATTTGTTTGCCATTGAAACAAATAAAAAACAAAATAAACCAAATATGCTACTTGTGCATGCATATGCAGCAAACACCTTATTGCATTTTCATTTACAAAATCATTTAGCTTCATCAGCCGTGGAAAGCCCGGCTTCCTTCACTGCATTTCTTCTCAGAGAAACCAGCCCCTGAGTACCGCAGTGACACAGTACACATTCAGCAGGGCATTGGTCCCATCACATTAGGCTCCGTCACATCACATCAGTTGATGTGACTGACAGAACCCGACGTCTCATGTCACAGCAGGGCACTTCACCCAACACCGCGAGTTACAAAGACGCACTTTCTAGCAAAGTAAAATAAAGATGAATTGAAATGATGTTGGGTGGGGGCACATTCTTCAGGTCTTCCTGATCAGAGCAACATAAAAGCAAGGTGTATTCCAGTTTTTTACTGGAGTAAGATGGGTGAGATTTATGACATACAGAGGCTATACACAATTAGCTTCTTCAGAAAAGCTGATTTTATTAAAACGCAAAAGGAGATTAAGAGGAAATAGTTCCCTCAATAAATACTTTGTATATGTGTGTGTTCAAGCTCAGCAGGCATTAAGCTAGCTATTATGTGTTTGTATATTGTATGTGGTTATACCCCTGTACACAGGTAGACAACTGGATAAAATGCTTATGGACACAAGGAAAATGGCTACAACACTGCATCGCATTTTACATTTTGGGGTGTCTGGACAATTCACACCCCTGCATGTGAAAAAGCTGCTAATACCATATCCAGCTGTACTGGAGGGTGAAATGACTGCCCTGTCCCCAGACTGGGTAGCTTTTTTAAGATAGTGGTGTCTTCCTGTTAATTTCCATTTGTTTTAGAGACAGACATACTTTCTTAATCTCACTGTTGCTCAATTTTTTAAAAATTATTTTTGTGTTCTGACCCTTAAAAAGAGTGCAGAGCTTTCTCTTCTGCTTGTTCAGTGGGCAATGGAAGAAGAGTGGATCAGCTCTACTGTGCTAACACCCTGTACTGCTGAAACCCTGAAAATCATGAAATATACATAAAAAAGCAGTTGTGTATTATGTAGTGTATATGTATTAACTACTGGTATTGCAATGATAAGTATATTTTACAAGAATGTATACATATATCTGCACATACTAGCAATTAATATACACTAGCACCTCATGTTCATCAGAGGTTTTGCAGTGAAATTATTCTTAGAGGCTTAGCACTGCAATAATTTTCTATCTACAGATTGTATCCTGTATTCTGCCTGGACACCCTACACTCTTTTATAGCCTACACTTACATGATACTTTCTGTTTTCTGACACCCTTCCCCCATGGTTCATGTTCGTGCACCCTTTTCTCACAGTCCCTTCAGACCCATCCCTTCAGCCCTCTTCAGCCACTCTCAAAGTACTTTCCCCTTGGCACTCCAGAATGCCTTCTGCTTCCCCCATTCATTTATTGCTTACTACTGCAATCCCTGTCTGTGGAAGTCAGGAGGGGGCCCCCTTCCCTGAGTCAAGCTGAATTTCCTCCCTGCAAGCAGTGGAAGTGGCAGCTATCATCACGAGGGTGGTCAGCCTACCTTTCCCTGGGAAAGCCTCCTAGAGAGGACAGCCAGCTCTGCTGAGATGGGCTTGGCACGCGCCCCGCAGGAAATAACGGACAGCGGTTGCTCTTCGGGAAAGGGGGAAAGAACCTGAACTCTGAAATGGAATATTTGACCTCAGCCTTTCAAAACAATAGTCACACCAAGCCTATGTGAGAAGACCGGTAAAGAAAGCTTCAGGAGTGTGAAAAGGCTTTTTGACAATCCCTGTTTATGTGTATTTAGAGCAACTCAGCCTGTTGGCCTTGATACCTGGTGACTAGTTGAAATCACTATGCATCGTGTTTTTCATTTCATTAGAAATACTGCTTTGTGAGTTTCCTTCCGTTATTTTCTATTTTGATGGCATTCAGGACTATGTGTTACCCTTCCATCAGTAAATGCTAATTTCCAGCACATTAACTGACTAAACATTCACATAGAAATAAACCCAAATTTGTCTGTAACTGGAAGCTTTTAATTAAAGACTCGTTTATTCTGAGACTAAACTGTGAAGTTTGGTTAGAGTTTTGCCACAGAAACACTGGGCTGCCTAAAGTGTGAGTGAAATATACACTGTCTTGAAAAAATATTCATTATACTCTCAGTGTCTATTACCATTAAACACTGAAACACAGTTTTTCATTTTATCTAAATGGTTTTTCTGGTTTTACTTTCCTGTGGCTGGTGAAGAAAAGATATGTCTCTAATACTTTATTGATAGGAAAGTAAATGTGGTTTCTGCAGCCAGGCTCATGCTGCTGTACTGAAACCTGCCAGGGAATATTCCTTAGGATTGGCCACTGACCCTCTGTGCTATTTAATTGTTAGTTTGGGCTCTTCCATTGCTTTGGACTTGATAGCATCACCAGCCAATATCACCCCAAGCAATTCCTAGGCATGTTTCAGGATATTTGAGGGGGCTCAGATAATTTCCAGTGCCCTGTCTGCATGCAATTGTCCTGTTTTAGAAAGTAAGAGACCTTAAGTCTTATTTGAGGTAATCCAGGACATTTATGCCAGTTGGTGTCATCACCAGGGCATGGTCTCCTGTCTGCCCAAACTGCCTGTGTTGTGCCCACGCTGGCACCTGAGCTGACTCCAAAGCTGTGTCGATAATTCTGCTGCTGCTGGCAGTAGTGGGAGCTGCCAGGTGCTCAGGGCTGCTGTCATCAGGCCAGGTATGCACAGCTGTATTTAAGAAGCTGAGATTTGTAAAGTGAGGATTTATGTGTATCTGGTTCCATAAAGATACATACAGACGAATACAGAAGGCAGCTTTCAGATTCAACAGAAAACAGACACGGAGCAGTGATTTGTGAAACACTATCAAGTTGCACGCTGAGAAGAAGAAATCACCTCCCTCGCTCAGTTGCCCTGGTGTGTTAATCTGACAACTTTGGTAGTCAGCACTGACTGCAGCAGGTCTCTGTTTGTAGTGCAATGGATAAAACAGCAGCTGTTTTGATTTGCATTATCATGTACACTGGGATTTTCCAAGATAAACTATAAGGGAATGCATAACCGAATTCAATAAAATATGGTGATTGTATCTCCCTTATGATCCTTTGAAAATACTTTTAAAATATTATTTGCTGCAGTGTTTAAATGCTCCAGAAAAAATATTTATAGTCAAATGTTGCCTGGTTTCTTTTTAAAGTTACCCTATTAACATCTCAGGACAAAACATTATGAAGTTGAAATTGCACTACACTTTCATGCATATGCATTTTTTTTCAGTAATCCATTATGTACACCTACACTATTTCCAGTGCTGCTTTGTTTTTTTTTTTCCAAAATAGGCATGAGTACAGGAAATTGTGTAACAGTTAACTCCTGATACAGTCCCCCTAATTTCATGATGATATCATGATTATAAGCTCTGTCATGTTTGGGTTTTGTCTATTCTTTTTTAATCCAGCATTTTAATGAAAGTTTTTTGTTTCCAAAATAAATTTTCTATGACTTAGATGGAAGTTACAGTCGAATTTTCTGCATTTATTTTCATATGAACGCTATTAAATCTGCCATAACTTCACAGGTATTATTTTTCCATTTTGTAGACATTTACATTATATTTCAGATGAGCCTTTTTAGACATATTACGGGGTAAAAGACAATTTCAGTTTAACTTAATTTCAGAGAATTTGTTATAGTCGCAACCATTGTATTTCAAAGGCTAAGGATATATTTTCAGAAAATTTTATTTTTTAAGACTATTGATTTATGCCTAACTGATTAAAAACAGATAATTAAAGATGTAGAGGGATTTTATAGAAAGTAGCCCTTTTTTATTTTCCTTTAATGATTTCAGTGTCAGAAAATGACATGTTAAACAGTTAATAAAGTTCCAATTTTTATTCCTTGTATTTATCAGATTCACCTGAATCTGATGTGTTCTGCTACATGTCAGGGTGTTTTAAACATTTCCTGGGATTTTTATCATTAGTTATTAGAACTGAATATTCCTCTTTTCTTGCCTGTTGGTGGATCATTTTCAATGTCATGGAATTCTTTCAGACACAACCTTCCTTCAAAACTTCTTTCATCCTCTGATCATTAGAAAAATAATGGTTGTTTGGGTTTATTTTTTAATTCAGACTGACTAACATTAAGAAACTGATCCTAGGAAAGGTGAGGAAAAAACCTACATATTTCATGATTAGTTGTTCCTGTCGATTTTTTAAGGTATCATGACTATCAGCATCACATTAGCTGACTTTAAAAACCTATTTTTAAGCCAAACTACAAAAGGACAAATTTAATATTTCTGATGCTCCTAAAACCTAAAACAAAACCAAAAAACATTCAAAGACATTCATTTTCTAAGAAAGGTCTGAAAAAGGTCTTTAAGTGACAGAGGAAAGATTAAAAGATATTAAGAGATAGGTTTTTAAAAGTGAGAGTTATGCACGGGAATTTTTAAACCTCTACAAAGCCCTCTTGCTCTTCCTCTCTGAAAATAAATGTGTTTAATCTATCTGAAAAAAATACTGTTCCTCAACAATTTTGTGCTAGTGGAAGACACAGAGATAGTAGGGAGAAAGCAAGTATCTAAACTCATTTACTGATTTGCATCACAAAAAAAGAGAGTGAAATTAAGTTTAGTCTTGCTGTTCTAGTGGGGCATTCTCTTCCCCATTACAATTAATTTGGCTAATAATCAGACTAAACTAATTTTCTCACCCATAATAACAGGTGAAAATCAAAAGCATACTACAGTATGAGAGCGGCTTGTGTTTCTTCATTACACATTTTAAATACACATCACCCACATAAGAATGAATGACGTGGTAAAGGATTTTTTCAGTATATATTTGGGTTGAGTGTGTAATTCATGAATGAACTATGGAGGTCATTCCAAATATGTGCTGACAATATGTCTTGCAGAACAAGAGCATTGGATATTGCCAACGATGAACTTTAAGAAATCTTGAGTCAGGTCACAAAATACTGAAGTTGACTGCAACCAAAGGAAAAAAAAAGCTTAAAGTTTTATTTACTTTTATTTTTGATTATGGACCCTTAAGAGTCACATCCTTCAATTTTTCTCTACAGCTGTATGATCAGTAAGTGTACCATATTTAAATGAAAGTAGAGATAATCTTTCAACCACTTGATTTTAAGAATCTGTTTTTAGGAAAAAAATACACAAACACCCTGATCTTTATAAAAATGGTAATAAAAATATAAGAGCTGGAAATGATGTAAATATTCGGGATTTCCACTTTAGTATGTTGCACCTTGTAGTTTTTAGCAATTTTATTAAGATAATTGATTTCCTTTCTCCACTTGTAAAGCCTTAATTAGTGAACCCTTTTTTCATTAATTCAGGTGAATTCAGTGGGGTCCAAGGGTATATCTACATTTGGTACAGACACGACTAACCATGTCTCTATATTAAAATATCTAGCCCAGATGTATCACCCTGCTGGTCAAACAGAGGTTTTGCCTCAGTGGCACCCCTGAGTGCACTTGGTCTGTGTGGGTCTATGGGAGAAGTATTGATGGATTGCCAGCACCGACACCTCCTTCATGTCAGGGAAGGAAACCATTGCTGACAGAGAAAAGTTTTTCTGGAAGGTTCCATTTAAACACACCCAGAGACCAAGAAGCTGGTACCGTGCTGGTGGTACCTTGCTGGCTGGCATAGTCTGACCCATGCTACAGCATCCCCACAAAGGGCAGCCTGAGCATGCTTCCTCTGATTCCATCTCCCTGCCAACAGTCTCCTGCTCCCATGCAACTGCATGTTGCTCTGCACGCCTCATCCCCAGTACTGAGGGCATTTCTCCCTGGCTACCTGACCACACAGAAGAGAACATCCCCTGTTAGGGAAAGGTATGAATTTTACAGGAGGCAGCTTGACTTTAAAAAAGAGTAAATCTCTTCCCCTGGACGTTGTGAACCAGGATGGGGAACTGATGTCTGCGGAGGTGACACGGCAGGGTAAGACACTCATGAATTATGAGGGCAGATGTCAGTTCCAAGTGACATGTTTTCCATAACCTACTGCCTCTCTTTGTTTATCCATCAGATACAATCTATATAGCAACTGCTCATCTATTTAGTCCAGGGTAGAGCATAGAAATGCAAGTCAGACCTCAAATTTAGTTTGTCATTTGCCTTCTCAAAAGGAGATATGATTTATGTTTATAATAAAGTATTTGAAATGTCATTTAATAGGAAAACAAATGGCAGCTGGATTCCCATGAGCAAGGAGAGGGGATTGTGAAACTTTGAATTAAGCGGTTCTATCTTATCACACTTTAAGTTACATATTTTTATTCTAATTGTAAAAATTATCTGCCTTGACATATCTTTTCCATTATTTTTGTTAAAGGGTATTCATCAGCGGTGTTAATGATGACACAAAATTTTAATATATGCATTAAACATTTAAGTTTTAATATGTTAACATGACACAGGATGTGAATAATAACAATGTTTTATATATGAAGTGAAAACATATTTTATGTTGGAAATAGTTAGAATGCCTGGCAAGTGACTTATATCCATAACAATTTCATTTAAATATTGCTTTTGCACCCCATCTATCTTAGATGCAATTTTATAGTCCTTTTTAAAAATTCATTTCTGCATGACCTCTTTGAGGCTGCAACTTAGTGCCTCTAGCCTACATATTCAATTGCACTTGTACTTGTTCCCATTCAATTACCTTTCAAAGCAGCGAAACCAGCAAGTGCCAGGATCTGAACTGCATTTACCATTCTGGGACTTTTCAGGAATTACAACTTCTGTGCAGTTACACAGTAATAAGGGTAAAAGGCTAGAGAAAATCCATCAAATTGCTAAAATATGATGGTCTACCAGGTTTGATTTAGATCTTCATAATTTGGGACCTCTTGGAACAGCCAGGTAGTTCCTAATGTAAGATTATATTCCCTTGAATATCAGAAGATTATGATGCATATATAAAACAGCTTTCCTTTTATTTCCTCATATCCTACCTTCTGACTTGTGGCTTAAAAATGATTGTCCCAGTAGCATTACGGAAAGGGATATCTTTGAAAGGATACCTTGTTAAAGGAAAGGAAATGTTTTGGTCTTTTAATGTGCCTAAGTGGGAAAGTAATTTACAAAAATCTCTGCAGAATTTCCATTCCTTACAGGCCTATCATCATATGACGAAATTGTGCTGATGGAACGAAATCTCTGCTCCCTGACTTTATACATAGCATAAATTCAGGAGTAGTTTCCATTCATGACAGTCTATAAGCTTAAACAGACCTTGTACCCCAAAAGTTCACCCTTTCAGTCTGTTAGGGCTGCAATGTGTATTAAAAAAATATAAATCAGAAAACAGGCATTCTGGAGCTGCAAACAGGCTTCCCTGTACGATGCCCATTCTTATGATCTGGCTGAGAATTTACGACTCATCTCTGAGCACATTTCTCTCAAACAGTAGCAGACACTGCGGTCCAGCAGCAGGCTGCCTCCACCCCACCACCTCCAGCAGATGCAAGATGTCAAGGAAATAGATCAGGAAAAACACCAGGGAAGGACAGCAGATACTGCACATCCCACCTGGAAAAACTCTCTCTACAAAAAGGCAGAGATTTTTTCTCTGCATCGAATTCCAGGTGAATGTGGCAGTGTGATATAATAAGCAATACAGAGATAATAAGAAAATCATCATTTCAGAAAGGAAGCTAAAAAGCTAGTACTAAATATGCAAATATTAACATGCAGATGGTAAATATTTTTATCTTTAGAAATACTAGCTACAATTTGCTTCCCTGTTTATTTGTGCCTGGAATGTAATGCCAAGCATTTAAAATATTTATGGTCATGCTGGTTCTTGTCCAGCTCTTCGATCTTTCCTATTCATATCTTTTAAATGAAGTTCCTTGTTTATAACCGAGAGTAAATGTATTTTAAAAGACATTTTTTCTTCTACATGCTATATACATATATATACACACACACATTTTTTAAGAGCACAAATGGATGGGTCAACATTTATTTTGAAGACAATGTTTTTTCTCCTTATTTAATTTTTTATTGCTATCTTGTTTTAAAAAAGGGTACGAATAAGTTTACGAGAGTCAGAAGAATTGTTCTGCCTCTGCAGATATCTCACCTACAGAGGTTCAGCCACTGATGGAAAATTGCAAAATGGAGCTACTACTTTTTTTCCTGTGGTGAATAATTTATGCTTGGGAATGGTTTCATCACTGAGCACTCTTCAAGTCATTAAACTGAACTGAAGAAAATGGGGTGAAGTCATCATCAAGAAGGTCAATTTATGGAAATACTGTTATCGCTTTCACAGTATTATTAATACCTACTGACACGTTCATGTTCGGCGGGGTAAAGCCAATCATTAGCCTATAAGCTATAAGTAAGGTCTCAAGCACATGCTCACAATGAGAACATCATTATTGTAAAAGTGATCTGAATGCAGCAGGTATGAGAAGGAAAAGACAGTGAGACAGGAGGAAGAGGCAGCTCTTGATCTTGGAAAGACATAAACATAAAACCTGATTTTGAGCAGGCTGCTGTATTTTTTGCCATGGATCTGCATGGTGCTGTTGTTACAAACTGCATACTGGTATCTATGTGGCAGATCGCTTCCATGTCTGAAGACCAGCCACTCTGTAATTTTAGGGAGAATTAAACTTGGCAGAGGGTTAAAGGGAAAGGCTATTTGACTCCCTTTGAAAAGTCTGTAATTGTAATATTTACAACATTACCTACTAACATCTAGTTAAAGTACATTGGCACCTGGGAAAAGTTTTCTTCTGCAAGTCCTGCTGTTTTTAAATCAAATGACTTGCACGTAGATTACAGACACGTTAATCTTTGCAATCTGTCTGTCATGACTTAAGGTTCAGACATGGCTACTTAGCAGGATTTTTGGCACTGGCAATCACAAAGAGTGCAAGTTTAAGAATTTTCCTAGCTAAAGATATTATTCTTTTGCACGAGTTTCAGAGGATATAATACTTCAGTGACAAGGTTATCCACAGTACCTCTAGAAATACCTCTGAAAATTCTACATTCAACAAAAAAAATTTATAGCATTACACCTGTGTATCATATTTAAAATTAACATACAATTGATGTACACATTATGTTTTATGAGCTTAGTAGATAGCCAGTGCTACTTAATTTGACTTGCAATTTTTTCAAATCTGCTGATAATACAAGTGCACTTCTCCAGGAAGAAACATAACAAATCTCAATCCTGGCCAACACAGAATCCCTTCTTGTAATCAATACAAATCATACCTTTTATTTCAAAGGGATGCGTACTGTTCCTCCATTTTCTGAGACACGTAAAAAGAGTTTATCCAGATTTTGTTTGTTTGTTTGTTTGTTTGAATGGAGCCTTCCAAACTGGAATCGTAGCGTCCCAAAAGGGACTATCTGACACTGACACGATCAATATGATTTTCTGAATGCATTGAATCTTTTCAACAAATGTGGGCTACTTAAAAAAGTAAATATGGACTTCTGGTAATTTAAGAATATTACTTTCTAATGGATTTAGAGTTAGCATCATAGAAATGCAGGAATAAAAATCATCTTTAAAACTCAGCTCCCCCTGCTTTGAGGGATTGTCAAATATTCTCAGACCATCTGATTTTTGTCTAATCTGTTCATAGAGGTCTTCAATAATGAAGTAAAGAAGCTCCCTAAGCAGCCTCTTCCAGTCTTAAAAGCCTTTGCAGCTGGAAAGTTAGTTTTTTTAATGTCTAATTTAATCTAATCTAAACTTTTTCTCCCTTCTGAAAAATTAAGGCAGTGATTTCTTTTTTACATTGGGTGAACATGGAGAGTAACTCATGACTGTGCTCATTATAGAATCTTTTTTACATATTAGATGATTACTGAATTGCTCCTCTTTTCAAAATGTAACAAACCCATTTCTTTCAACCTTCTGACACATTTTTAAACCTCTTAGCAGTGTTTATGCTCTTGGCCTGCATTCTAGTTAGTCTGCATCTTTTCTTAAAGTGCCATGCTCAAAACTGGACCATATATTTTAGCTGAAGCCCCGTTACTGCTGCACAGGACAGAATAAAGATGTCCATCTCTAACTTATGGCATGCCACCTAGCATACTCCAGAATGACACTGGTCTTTTGACTCGATATAATGTTCAAACATACTAAGATGTTTTAATTCATCATTGCTGCCAGATATTTTTCTGTTCAGCCATTTCACATTTTCTGTTGGTTTTCTTCCTTCCAAAGCATAGCATTCTTTAGAATTTCATACAGTTGGTTTTGGAGTATTTCAGTAACATTTTTAGGATCTCTGTGAGTATTAATCTGGTCTTCCCAAGTGACTGGAATCCCTCCTAGAAAGATGCCATCTGCCAGTTTTATGTGTACTCCAAAATTCATTGTCCAAGTCACTAATGTGACTGCTCAATAGACTGGACCCAACACAAATTTTTTGTGTGTGTTTTATAGCAAACTGCTAAAACTGACAAATTTTAGAGTTTATTTTGATTGGAATCCTCCACTCAATTCATTTGTTCATAATGGCCAATCTACCTCAACATATGAAGGTTTGTATCCTTATTCTTTTACAAAGGTCAGCATGCATAAGTAGCTGAATCAGAATCATGTCTTTCATAAATTGCACATAGAAACAATAGTGCCATTGCTTTTTCTTTTCAGTCTTTTTTCAGTTCCTTACAGGAGAAAAATGCTAACTACGTAAGTTCTTTGTCATGTTCTCTTTGACCAGATTTATGACACACCTTTGCAGAGACTTGGAAATAACTTTTGGGTTTACCACTGAAATTATAGCTCATGATCTATAATTTCCTACAGCATTTCAATATGAACTGGTAAAACTGTCACTAGCAGAGCTTCTATATACTGCACAAAATGTTCTTTTCTTACATATAGAACACAGTAATTTTAAAAAATGGGAAGTGTATGCATGACACTTGTTTTGCACTTGGGATTTGCATTCAGAGAAATGTGTAAGATTGCTGACTCATAAAGTAGATTAATTTGGAGGGCCACTGCTTATTAATTTCCCCCACTAATTTCCCCACATTTCCACTAGTAAAACTGTACAGGAATAATGCACCTAATTCGCTTAGGTATTTTTGTACATATTACTGACTGGCTGTCTCTCTGGGTGCTCAAACGCCTTTTCATATCTGGCCCCTAATAAATAATGAAATGTAGATGTTGCCCTCAGCTTACCAGCTTTGCTTCAGCATTGCCTGCATCCTGCCTGTCAACTGGATTTAGCATATTTGCATAATTATGTTTCATTCATTCACTACGGGATTTTTTTAAACAAGAAAGGAAAAACCAAACCAAACAAGGAAGCAGGGAACAGCCTATCTGCATGAGGCATTTATATGCCTCCTGCTAGGCATGTTTGAGCAGATCCTATTTATGCATTTAGTTTGAAAAAAAGTAAAACACTTAAGGTAATTAAAATAATTCTGAATTCAATTTTAAATCCTGCTGGCATTATTTAGCATTCTATGAGAACTGTCATGCAAAGTGTAAAAAAAAAAGGAGGGTATATAATCTTTTCCCAGTACAACTAAGTAGTCCTACTGCTACCGAAATGTGTGACAAAACTTCTGGGGTCTTTTGGAAGAACAGCAAGTAACTTCAAGCTTTTGTATAGGCCTGATGCTTATAAAAATTCACAGCAGTTCAGTGACTGAGAATCCTCTTTAACTGCCAAGTTCATGGTGACCAAAGCTGCATGTAAGAAAAACTTTGCTTCTGCTAACTTGATGATCAGAAGCTGGGAACAAATCTTGATATTTTCTGCAGGAATATAATTATTTCTGTCATTGCAAACTGAGTAATTCCAATGCAAAGTCAAGCAAGGTTTTAGTATTACTTTGCAGGGACATACTCTGGAAACACACAAGAAAAAGAGAGTAGCTTTGCACACATGTGGAAGAAAGATTACAGAGGGTTGGTCTAGCAGTGAGACAAAAAACCATTCCATTTTCAATGGATCCAGAAGGAAAAAACAGAAAAGAAAAAATTAAAATTGAAGCAGGAAAGTGTGAAAAAAAAATTTTCTTTTGCTTCCAACATTTTCAGGTCTAAAGCTGGTTAATTTACTCCAAGACCATAGAAAAAATAGCTGTAACAGCAGCATAGAAAATAGGCTTCATCATAGGATCCTGTGTTTCAGAACATCTGGTCTGTCCTTACACCTTTCTGATAGGAATAACTATACATACATGAAAGCATTTTCCCAATGCATTTTTAAAAATCTTGACTGACACACGAAATTGAACAGCTTCTCTTGGCAATGTATCCTGGTGTTTCATTACTTGTATCACAAGGAATTTTTTACCTGAAATATAAACCTAAGTCTCTCTTACTTGAAATAACTTTTTCCTTTATCCTCAGTGGACATGAAAAGATGTTTTTCACTCCTTTGCAAGTAGCCAGGCTGTTACCATTTTCCTCCTGCTTAGTTCTCTTCAGCAGTTGCTTTTGACCACCACCAGAAGACCACCAGTCTTTTCTTATATCCCATGTGCTTTGGGTTTCTTGCAATTCTCATGGCTTCTTCCTGGCCTCCCTCCATCTGATCTGAATCTTTTCCTACCTGTGAGGATGGCAGACGTTCCTTTATCCTGTGGCCTCTAGGTGGAAAAGGAAAGATATGGCCTATCACACATCTTTGATTTAAACCTGAAAAATCGGAGTGATTTCTTTGAAAGTGCTAATTTCTGTCCTCACAGGGAGGTGATGTTATGCACTGTTTCACTGACATAAGGCATGCTTTTTTCGACTGCTTCTTTGCTATATATATCTGTCATTGTTTAACTAAAAATTTCAATGAGTATTGAAGAACTGGCCCTGACATTTTCAGCAATGACAAGTTGGTTCAAAATCCAGCTACTCACCACTCTCCATATTAAATGCAGCAATAAATTAATACTTTTATATGCTCCAAATAAACCAGTGAGAAAAAATGCTGAATATGAAACTGAGATCAAATCCCTTCGGAGAAATTTGTATTTGATGCTTTAGGATTTCTAGGACTGTCATGTCTCATTTTGAGCTGTTTCGAACACTAAATTAAAGCAAATTTATCTTCTGAAACATGATTGGGAAAAAAAATGGTTTTGTAGGATTTCATGGGCATTGTGTCTTTGTTAATCAACACGAAATACATTGCATTTACCAGTAAGAAATTAGAAATCAATTCATGCATATTTCTTTTTTTAATTGCCATTCTTGGAAGCTCATTATGTTTATGAAAGTCCAGCAGTTCTTTCTGGCTCACACATATCACTACCCATTATCCATAGCAAGCAAGAATAGGTGCAAAATAGGTTCAAATGAGGTTCATCACACATACTGGAGGTAAAGATTCTCCTGCTATAAATTAGCTAATAATGTATTTGACAATACAGAGAGCTAAATGATTGTCTCATGTCTAACAAACAGCTGTATTTGCACTCCTACAGATAATCAGTGAGCACTCAACCACAATGAATTTATTGAAGGAGGCTGATAGTTCTTTACTATAAGACTAAGTCAGAGCATATTAATGTAACATACAGTCATACATGTGCCCCCAAAATGTGGGACACATGTGCCAACCATCCAGCCATGCTGCTCTTTGGTACTCTGTCACCTTGCTCACAGTGGATTACTGCTGACAAGTTGTAAGTCCAGATTGGCTGGATTCAGCTACGGGATCTGATCCTTTCTGATGCTGAATATCGCTCTAAGTGATACAGACTGCAGACTGCAAGTCAGCACTTCATGGAAAGTGTTCAGGAAATTGCAGAAATAAGTCCAGGGGCTGCCATCCCCTGAGATGAGACAGGAAAAGCAAGAAGTTACTCCGAATGATCCCCAACTCTCTGTTCTGATTTTCTCTAGTTGCTCTTGTCATCAAAAAATACAACCAAAAGGATGCAAAAATTGTAATTAATGGCCAAGCTATGTGTGGACCTCCTCCTGCAGTTCTAGGCATGAGGTTGTTGTGGCAAATTTAAGAAGACAGCCTTTTTTAGGGTTGTTTTTTGTTTTCTCTTTGTACAAACTGGACCCAAGCTCCGCAGGCTCCAGGGTTCTATTGTTCATTTTATTAGTCTTTCCCAAGAAATGTAGTTTTAACCATTGAGGAGAAAGAGGCAGATAGTTCTGTTTCTCCAGAGAAGCCAACTACATTATGGTAAAAAACTGTGAGGCCTGAAAAGCTTTTCTTGTTTAACTCTTGCTTTTTACTAGCTAGGTCTACAACTCTCAAGCTCATGTTTCTTCAGGCAGGCATGCACCCACACCACACAGCTGACTGTGCACAAAACTCTTGTGCACAGTTGGCAAAATAGCTTATTTCTATCAGCCTGTTTTCTGGAACTCACTTTTTCATGCATGCAGAATAGTTAAGAGTCTGCAGGGCAAGACTGGAGTCCCAGTTGCTTTTTATCTGGATGTGGGAAGAGGGAGAAAATGCCAGGCTCTTGGGTTTGTGCCCAGTTGTCCCAGAAGACCAAAGCTTAAGCTCAGGAATTCAAATATGAAGCAACTAGAATCCTTCACATATGGATACTTGGTGTGGGAACATTTTTGGGACGTTGAGGAGCAGGTTAAATAGTCAGTTTTTATGGACTATAGGCATATCCATTTTTTCAATACAAAAGTAAGGTAGCTGTCTTTTCTCTTCTAGCCTACTGGTAAACTAGTCTTTCTGCTGGTCTTTCATGTTTTTGCTGCATTTCATCACCTGGAGGCAATTTGCACAGCTTTCCTCATGTCCAGGTAAGGTAAGAAAATGGCCATTAAAGTAATAAAAATCTAGGAATGAATGAGCAGACAGCATTAGCAATTCTATCTGGGATTACTTTACTCGTGTATCAGTTACTTTGTAAGATGGGAGTGCAGGAAGAGAAGCAAAGAGAACTTACTTGCTATGATTGGCAGTGTTCACAAAAAAAAGTTATATTTTCTAAGAGATACCAGTGGGGAAGGCATAGCAAAAGTACTATGTGGTTTAGATTCAGGGAATTTGGTAATGAAAAGTGTTGTCATAGGTCACTTGTCCAGCTTGTCTGAATGGAGTTTTTTTGCAAATTATCTAGTCTTGTGCATCTAAACTGAGTCTGTGGACAAGCCAACTCTTCATGTCTGCACAAAAAAAGTACTACGAGTTTCAAACTGGGCTTTCTGAAACTCATTAGGCTTCGTTTGCTGCCTTTAATAATGACTATACTAGACAAAAAACAGATGCAGACAATTGCTAGAAAAGCAATGATCAATATTGCCATTTTGCTTGGCAAACTCAACCAGGGTGAATTAGAGATGGACTGGACAGTAATATGGGAAATAATGGAACGTCGCTACATAAACCACTAGCAATGCCTGATCTCAGCTGTGGTATATGGTCATATACTGCAAAAGGATATTGCAGGATTAAAGAATATTTAAGAAAGAGGATCATGATAAAGGGGCCTCAGGTAATTCAAACATCTAATGAGGAAATAAATTTTCCCTTTTAAAATTAGACTAGGAAACATAGTGTATATTCATAAGAAAAGCTGGGAGCAGTTAACATGTCTCACAGTGCAAGGAGAAGGAAGGCCCTTGTTGAACTGCAAGATAAAAAATGCACCTCAGGTTGAAATGTGCCTGGGCAATGAGGCCCAGAAGACATGGAATGTGAAGAGGAGATTTCTCTGAACAGTAATAAAAATATGAAAAACTATTTCATTCTTCTTCTGAAACGCAGATTAAACCACACAAAGTTGGGTGTGAACATTTAATTCTTCTAACTTAGAGATCAAGATGAGCACTACTTCCATGCAAGAGAGTGAGAGAGCAGGTGCTACAGTAGTCAAGCCATGGGTCTAGTCTGATAGTGTCTGCCAGGTCTTCCTTTTCCAAAAAACACTCTCACTGAGGACAGAGGTTTAGTCTTGCATCAGAACATGGCTGCCAGCACCAAGGATTGAAAGGGAACTGGCCAGCATCAGTATTGGAGATGGATGAGGCCACTGAACAGTCAGCAGTGGCACTCATTCAGGATGTAGAATCACAACCATCAGGAACCTCCAAAAAATCAGCCAGGTTTTGTTTGTTGCAAAACCTGGAGAGTCTAATGGCCCTTCAAGCTGAGGCTATGATGCTGGAAAGAACTGTGCAATGTGGTAGCCTGTGATGGCACGAATATAATGATTTCCAGAGTCCTGGATGCAGCCACTTCCATTTTTTCCTGCATTCACATGCCCACACATAATAGTTTGTTCCTGACTGCTACAGCTCTGAACAAAGCCCAATTTAATATTAAAGCATGATGTCAAAACTGCCCAACTCCTCTGAAGAGGCAACCATTGAAAGGCTGCTTTTATTTCAATGCTAATGGAGCATAAGAATTCAAGTACAAACCATTGTTTTGGATATGGTTACTTACAAATACATAGTGCGATCTCATGCCTTAAAACTCAAAGCTTTTGTTTAAGTAGAACAGAAAAACTAGGGTAGAAGGAAAAACTGATGCAGAGACCACAATTACATACTGGGGCGCTGGCTGAGCCAAAAATACACCTGTCTCAACATTCAGTCCAATCCCCCTGCACTGGGCTGCCTACCAACTATTCATAGCAAGTCAAATTTTAGCCAGAAAAAGGCTGTGAAAGGACTCGTGTGTATGTGTGTTAGTGGAATATTACTACAAACAGTATTTACAAAAATAAACCATAAAAACATATTTTGAGCTACTGTAGTTGATTTTTTTCAGGGTGAGAAAAAAGAGCTCCCCATGCTGATTGCTAAAAAGGAGGGCATATGCCCCCTAATACCTTTAAATCTTATTTCTTGTGAAAAGGAGCTCTTACTATTTTTGTTTCTAATCTAGGCCAAGTTCTGAAATCCTTGTAAAAACCAAGGGCTTAATAATGAAACAAAAAATAACTGGTAGCTTTATTTTTATATCAAAAGGAGATAAGGATTAAAAATACTAACGGTGTCTAACTGAGTATATTCCAGTCTGTTTCCCCATGGAAAAAAAAAAAGAGTTTGTAAAGATTAGGAACAAGACTGTATTGCTTGGCACATGAGGGCCTATGACCTTGACCACGGTCATGACATTCTGGCTGAGCTCCAGCTGTCCTCAGAGGGTGCCTGGCTTCAGCAGAACATGCAGAACAGGATTGGTCATTGACACAATTTAACCAGTCACTTCTTATTAGGAATTGTTTTTCATTAGAACTATATAAAACATGAAGAGATGCTTTCATCACTCTGTCCTGAATTTACATGTTATCTATACATCTATATTTCCCCAGGTTATTTCTCCCATTGCTACTATTTTTACACCAAAGGAGAAACTCCAAAGATACCCCAAGTTTTGTAGACTCTATTTTAAATTTTTTTTTCCAGAAAGAGGCTTTAAGTTCTATATAAAAATTTGCTAAAATACTGAATATTTGATAAGAGTTTTTTGCATTTTGAAAGTTATTGGTCATTCCCATGGAGATGTCACGTGAAGTCCGCCTTACATATAGGTGATGCTAGTTGCCAATATCATTTAAGAGGTACCTTTTATTTACTCTGAAAAACCATACTGCATTCAAAATCCCTACAGATCCCTACAAATAAACTCTAGAAACTTTTAAATTAATAACATTCAAAGCAGGTCTTTGCTATATCCTGATTTTTTCCGTGAAATATGCACATTACATCATTCCATTAGGAAATTGCAAAGAAATCATAGGTACATACAAAATTGCTTCTAGTGCATTAAAAAAAAAAAGGTTGGAATCTCTATTTGTGATAATCACTTGAGATTTTTGGTCTTGATACCATACTGAATTGTTTAACCATCTTGGAAAGCCCATTCAGTGTATCCTCCTTGAAGGATACCTTATGCAAATACATGGACACAGAGACACATACACACACGTCTTGCTGCTAAACTTCATTCATACGAATGGAAGTGGCACTTTAATAAAAAGCTTTAAAAATATGTTCACCTTCGCCGCATCCCTTGTATTTATTCCCCATCATTAAAAAGTGTGAGATGGATGGTAAAATGGATTTGTAAATCTGTTATTTCTCTTTAATATTGCAGCCTCAAAGCCTGTGATCAGTTTCAAAATCTGAGCTAAGCTGAAGACAGATTTTCTAATGGTTGAGAGTCTATGGCCCATTTGAGAGAAAACCATGAAGACCACAGACATACTTTCCAGCACATAACATTCCCTCGTCTGTCTACCTTTTCTGGACTTGAAGCAAGCTTAACCACCACTGTTTGTGTAGTTTGCTATAGTTTACCCGCTGTTACTTGCATCCCTAATGTTGGGAACTATTTCTGAGTACCTTCTGCTCATCTGTCTTCTAAAAGAAGATGCCACATATGCCAGCTATTAATGAGATACTTGCTAGTCTCTTGCCTGCTTATGTCCTTCATCTTCTATGTTCATGCATCAGTCCTACTGATGTCAACAGAGTGGTGGCAACAGAGGAGGCAGGAGATGAATATTTTCATGCATTTCTCCTGCTTCTTACTGCTGACACTTCATTACCCTCCCCAGAGCCACTGCAGAGCTTCCACCAATGCTGCACTTCCATTGCTTGAAGTTGCAACAACATTATGGTACAGAGCACGTACCAAGAAAAATGCAAACCAATTTGCTTCTAGTGGGGTCTAGAAGAGCCTCTTGTTAGAGCTGGGCTGCCTGCAGTGAAGTGATGCCAAGCCCTCTGCCCTACCAGCTGTATTTGTACCTGAAAACTGTTATCCTCAGTGAAGAATACTGTGAATCTGGTCCTGTCCAGAAGGAAGGCTTTAACACCACAGCGTCTCCACGGGTGATTGGAATTACTGCTTATGTACATGATCAGCTCCAGGAAGAAATTTTCTTCCCTTTTTTGCAAGCACTTCTATATTTATGTGCAAGAGAACATCTGAGCCCAAAAGCTTTGACCTGGAACCAGAAGAGACCACTGATGCAATGCACTGTAGATTTCAGACATGCTCCCACTTAGACTCCTCTGAAAAGTGCAGGGATTTTTCTCCATTTGCCATCAGAATGACTGGTCTGGCCCCTGCAGCCTTCTCAAGTACTCCTGGAAGAGAGGAATGGTCAAAACAGTCTTCCACTGGGTGGCTTGAGGGGAAAATCTGTGGATACTAGGATAGTAGAAGGTGAAGCTGGTAAACCTCTGAGGAACAGATTCCAAGCTCTGCTCATTTGACAGCTGTTTTCACTGGCATATGCTCTAATATTGAGTCAGAAGAAATGTTCCTGACAAGGCCATCATTCCAAATAGTTTTACGCAGCCACCTTCATTCATTCTGACGATAGAATGGAAAAGACAAGGGCTATGTTAATTAGTTTCATTTCTGAAATGGACTATGAATATGGTTAGAAGACGTAGAGCAGAAGAGCAAATGCAGGCCTTCTGTGGTGGTACATTAATTTTGGTGGATTAAGACTTACAGCAGAAACAGAAGAAATCTGGTTATCCATATTCACTCTGATTTCCATCATCAATGGTTTATTTTAATGAAGTTTTACACAGAGTGTTACACAATACAGATATTTATGGTGTAATAAACTACAAGATGGGAGACACAAAAAAGTTAATGAAATCAGTCTCCAATGCTTAAATATTTCCCCCATATCAAGACACGCTGCCTTAGGGTGATAATGTTGAAAGAATCAGAACTGCATATGTTTCTGGATTTAAAATTTTATGAAGTTGGGCAACAGTCAGCTTTTAAATTGCAAGTTTTTTAGATTTGGGGGAAGGTTAGTTTGAGCCTGGCCTAGGTCTAGTAAGAGACAAAACTCATAACTTGAAGTCTTGAGACTTTAAGCTTTGATCCATCCATTGCATAAACAGCCTAACACTTGTCCCTAAAGTGGCATTTGGAAAAGGTCCTACTATTCAGTGGAAAACATTCAGGTCTAAACATCACAATGAAATTTGGAAAACTATGATATAACTTTAAACAAGTACACTTCCTATTATTTACCATCTCGCTGTTCACCAGCAGTACTTTCTCAAATCTATAGTGCATTTGCTATGAACATGCATTTTATAAAAGCATATTAAGATGATTAAAGAACAACTATGAAATAACATATTGCTTGCTTTATTGACTTGCTTGTATACCTCGCTAGTGATACTCGCTAGTTAACTGCTTTAAAAAACAACACACAAAACAACTGCTTGTTCAAGTGACTGCAGAATATATTAAGACACCCTTTTATATTAAGGATGACTCTTCTTGTTTCCTGCCTCCCCACAGAAGGATGACTTTGCCTCCTCATAAAGGCAATTGCAAAAGCCCCACTAGGATGACTATGATTTACATTAAGTCTTAAATGTTGAGTAGAGGCTCTTTGATCTCTTTTTGCAAATTTTGGCCAAAGCTGCCAGGCACTTACATACCTGCCTGTGGGATTCTGATGTTTTTGATGTTCATAGTCTGTGCATTGTGCTTTGATTTATGCAAACTTAAGTAAACCAGTCACAGTCTGCCAAGAACTGCAATATTCTGGTTAAAATATCTATCTATCTTGTGACATGTGAATGCTTTCTGCTGCAAGTGCTTTGATTTTTTTGCTCTTTCTTAAGTGTCACCAACAGGTCTGAAAACTTGGCTAAAGTTCAGGGACTGTAATGAAAACTTCATCACAGCACCAACTGTCACACAACCTGAGACAGCATTTGAGACAAATAAGCAAAGGATACTTAACATGACCTCCATCTCTTGTGCTCATGTGCATATGTTGCAATGCCTCACACTAATGTGGGAAAACCAAAGAGGCTTGGAATAGGAAAGAGTTTACCTGAAACCTCAACAGACTTTAGAGGGGGTCCTTGAAGGGAAGTTACTTTTTCCTGGCAGCTCTGTGGTCCAATGCTGAGCAGTTAAACCAGCCAGGTGGTCTCCCTGGGCTCCCTCTGTAGTCAGCAGGCCAGTGGAAGAGAGTAGCTCTTCCCCATGGAGGAGCAGAAGGCAAATTTTGGCTTGAGCATCACATTATTATGTATAGCGATCATATTAGCACATTGCACAATACTAGCACATTGGTATTGTTAGTATATTAGAATTATATCAATATATCATTAGCATAGCCTCTTTTTCACCTCTCTGCCGACCACAGAGGGTACCAGGGGTAACCTGACCCTCATGAAATGCCCACATTTGAGGTATAAGAATAACCAAGTGTGGTATGTGCTAAAATCTGTGTCCTGGCAATTGGATGGCCCTTTTTAAAACGTGTCTTATTGTACAGGTAAGTCTGTGGCAAGTGGCAAGGGTAGTTTAGAGTATACCCTGAGCTGCACTTTGCCAACGGAGATTAAATTGTCAGAATGAGCGGCTGCATACCTGGCATTTCTATGGATTTCAGGGCTAGATAGTTGGTTCCCAGATTCCTAAAGATGCTGAAACATTAAAAACATCTCTCCAGTGGAAACAACTCACTCAGGGCCACAGCAGCCCTACCACGTACGACAGGCTGGGAGCTGGGCTGCACTTACTTCTTTCCAGGACAATAGCACTGTTTTCCTTCCTTTCATGCTGCAAAACACATTCAGCCTGGTTGCATTAAATTCTTATGGTTATGTTCCATTAATTAGCTTCCCTTTCTTTATATTTGCTCTTCATTGTTCTGCTTTTACTTTGTTTCACTCCCCGTATAATTAAAATGTTTAACATGGTTCCTTCCTGCGGTCAGGACACATTCGCTTACGTCCGTGTCGCTCCCAACCCCGGCTGAGGCCAAATGGAAGCAATTAAAACCAGGAACCACGTTGTCCGTGTGTCGCCCCCCTCGCCGCCACCCAGCCCTTAACGCGGCGGCGCCTGCGACCTTTGCCGGGCCCCGCGGCCAGGCAGAAGGGCTCGGAGGGTCCTTCTGCTGAAATAAAGGAGTGATGTATTTATTTATTTTGCGTAATGTCCGTATGTACGGGCAGGGTTGTGCACCCGCAGCTCCACCTCCGCCCCACCGCCCCACTAAGGGGGGGGGGCGCTGCCGCCTCCGTCCGGTAGGTGGCGCCTCAACACCGCCCACCTGCGCGGGCCCGGCCCGGCCCGGCCCGGCCTGCTCGTGAGAACGGAATAAAATATAATATTAAATTAGTAAAGCAGATGAGCAAAGCCGACGCTCCCCCTGCGCGATCTCCTCTGAAAAGCGGAGCGGCAGGATGGGCCTGAACCCCGCTCCCACGGTCCGGCTTGCCCGGCTGTCCGCCTCGATGGGCTTTTGGCTTTCGGAAGAGCTATTAAAAAATGTGAGTTGAAACCACTGTAGTCTCGGGTCAGCGAGGCCTGACAGAGCCTGCCCGGCTCAGCACCGGTCATTGCTGCAGTCGGTGCCCATGCCTTAGAGGCTTTCACAGCCCCTGGGATCACACGGTGGATGCAGCGGGGCTATACTGGCACAAAACTGGTTGAATGGAAAGGTGAAGCACTCCCTTTTGGGAACGAAAAGCTGCTATCTCAGGAGACGGTGCTGGGCTGTGGATCGCCACCTGAAGCAGGGAAGAGTTAGGCACCAGGTCAAGTTAATGTGGGCCTTTAGCACACTCTCCCCGGAGCTCCCAACTCAGCTTCGGGACCACCTCGTGCCATGGCCCGCAGAACGCGCCTTTCACACAGGCTGTATCAGCCCCTCGGAGTGCGAATCGGGGCTGCAGTCTCCACTCAAGAAGCCAGGACCTCGTCTGTCCTACTGTTTTTTTGTTCCATGACTATTAAAAGGAGCTACTGATACTCTGCCTTCCCCAGAGCGGGCCCCATTAAACAGTGTAGGACAGCCTTCTATCACGGTGATGGGAAAAGTAAGGGAGGGAAGTTACAGATTTTTAAAAAGCTCGTTTTCTTATTTGGGTGTGTTTGTTTTTAATTAAGCACAGAAGTTCATTAAAACGCACTGATAAAAATCAAGAGATTTATTTAAGGTTTCTGTGTTAGCCCGTATCAGTTTATAATGTATCTGCATGGTAAGGTAGTCAACTGCAAGATGTGTGAGAGATTTAAATATTGAGTACCCATGTTTGGGAAGCAGGCAGGAAAGCAATGAAACAGTTAAGGTGTTTTGGTGTTTTTTTAATTACGTTTGACAAGAGTCACTATGCTCTTTAAAGAATTCACAGCTCAGTGTCAAAAAATACTGTTTTGGTTCACTTCTTGAAAATCATCTCCTGCAAGCCATGCAAGCAGTTGTCCTGAAATGATAGGATACTTCTGGAAAGAGAAGAGGGTTTCTGTTGCAAAATCTATGCTTCCACTTTTGTATATTTTTAACATAAGCAGCTAGGATGTTGGGAGGAGAGGGTGCTAGTATCACATCTTTGTTACTAGAATATTGACCTCTCTTGCTTCATTGATTTTTTATTACAGTCCCAAGGTTAGAAATAATGATTGTCAGTGACAGCTTCTTTGCTGCTTGCTTCAGCTTCAAGTGGTAATTTCAAGCATATTTTATTTTAGATTACTTCTCCCCATCTATATAAACTCCCTGCCTTTCTGTCTGCAACACCAATAAGCAGTTTGTAAAAAGTCATCTCTTGAAAAGTTCAGGGCTGCAACATGCCGGCATAAAAGATAACACCAAACCAAGCTGCCTTTGTCACTACTACTGCTGCTGTCTTGGCATCTGTCGACAAAGAGCCGCTCCAATCTGGGGATCCCTGCTGGGTTGAGATATGGCCACGTCTCCAGCAACGGACCAGGCAACACCAGTGCCAGAACGCTGCGACCATCTGATGCAAGTCGCTCCTAATGAAAGTCCAGCATGGGGCTAAATGAGTTTCCTCCACTGCTGGGTGAGGGGCTAATGATAAAAGCCCTCCCTGGGCTCGCCACTGCTGTCAGTAGCTTTGTCAGGGCATATGGCAGTTCGCTAACTGCAGCTTGTGTGAGGTTTCCTCTCACCGTGTTACCTCTGGATTTGGCTGGCGGGCTCGGCTGAGACTCTGCCTGCTGCCCAAGTGGTGTGCGGGTGCGTGGGTGCCTGCCTTGGCTAAAGGGCGGGGACTCGTGGGGCTGTATCAGTTTGTCACCTGGTGACTGTCGCTGTTGCTGCAGGAGAAGCACAGCTCACATGAAATCTGTACAGGTTTGCTGTAGAAAAGGCTAAAAACATGCTAGTTAGTGAGGTTAGCCATGCTCCTTCACATGCAGACACGCTCCGCTGCCCCAGTCGTGTGGGCTGAGGCATTCTGCGTTTTCAGTCACAGCATTCACAGGGCTTTATTATTATTATGATTATGATTTTTATTATTATTATTACTATATAATAGTAATAACAATAAAGGAAAAAGGAAGAAGAAAAGAAGTGAACAGGACAGTTGTGGCCACAAAGTCCCTAGGCAACTCACAAAATGTGATTTAAAATAATAAGAGGAAGAAAGTAGATTCTATCTTCCAGTAGTAGGCCTTTCATTAGAGAAACCAGTGAGAAATTTGGCTAAGTGGATTAAAAAAACCCAAAAGACAAATGCACACATACATGCAAACCCATACACACACACACAGAGATCCTACGTGGAAAGTGTGATGAGTTAAAAAAAAACACAAAAAAACACCCAGCCACTGTAGGGATAGGAGCTTGCTGGCTCACATTCTTGTAGCAGTTTCTTCCACCTCAACTTTTTGTAGTTGATGTTAAATGTGAGACCTGTAATTTATTTTTTTTCAAACATAGCAGCAGCAGCATGTTCTCTGCACCTGTTGGTTTTATGATTTGCTTCTCACAACAATTCCTTTGCTGTTGAGACATGATTTGAATGACAGGCACTGCTGAATCAGCTTGTAAATAGAAATGGAAGTGGGTTCGATGCATTTTCCAAAATAACCTTCCTCTTCATGCCTTGTGTGACTTGCCCCTTGCAAGGTATATTTCATTCCTCTTCATCTCTTGCCATTTGATTTCTCTGTTTTAATATTCTTTCTATCTCTCACCATTACTTCCACGTTCTTGTGTTGTTCTCCTCTGACTATACTCCCTTAGGTTCACTCCTCAACAAGGTATCAACAACTTAGATAACAGCAGAGGCATTCATAAGTGAAATGTTCAGTTAAAACATATTAACCCTGCCCTTGAGATGCACTCATGGCAAGTCAAAACCATATAAGGCTTTTCTTAGAGACCTTCAATTACAGGACAGTCACTGGTCTTGACTGACCACACTAACTCCATGGTGCCCTGGGAGTAATAATTCCCCAGTACTGAGTTAGACTTGCCTTTTGCCTCTAAGGACACAAAGCAGCTCGATGGAAGGCCATGATCTGAAGCATTATAAGAAACAAAACAAAACCCACAGTCCAACAAAACAAAACACAGCCTTACTACTGCAATCACTGTCCATTTTCTGTGATTTATAAACTCAACTCTACTAGTAGAGTCCTGAGTCAGGATTTTGGCATGCTTTTGGGATTTGTCAAGGATGTACTTGTTTAAACGTGTATAGTGCACTCTCTCTGTGGATCTCAAAGCACCTTAGACCTCTTTATCATTTAGACTCCTAAGACCCCTGGCTGGGTAGGTTATGTCAAAGACTGGAAAACTTAGGCATTGAGGCTGTGGTCTTTAAGAAGTTTATTACTGCTACGATCCTGTCCAAGATCTGTGCCTAAATGCTTGAGGCACTGTTGAAAAAGGGGTTTACGTGCCTTAGCAGATTTGCCCTGTTTCATAAGCTTCTCCCTGGCATTACTGTCAATCTTGAAAGCCAGTGGGAATTCTGGATAGGTCAGGGAGGTCACACAAAGGTCCATTTAATTGTATCAGATCGAAGCAAAGTACAGATGGAAGCCTGCTGCGTTTTTCTGGCACATGTTCCAGTTTCCTTTTAAAAGTAAATCTTTGAATTTAACCAACACATTCATTACCAAGTGCTTCGTGTGTGCTTCAGGTGATTCTTCTGTTGGTGGTATTATCTAAAGGAATCAATTTTTAAAAGGAATTTGCTCTTATTTAAAATATGTTGTTGTGAATCACGTGGGAAAGTCCATCAAGTACCAAAAGCATTATGTCCCATTTGTCATATAGCTGTGATAAGGTATTGAGAAAATTAATGTTCCAATTTAACTTAAATAAAAAGGAATTCTACGTGAAAGCATTTTTTTCCTGTTTTTCTGTTGATAGATCCACATATATCCAGTACAAACTTCAGATATGCTGTGAGTGGCTTTCAGTATTTCTTGGAAGCTATGGGAGAACAACTGAGGGGCTGTGCATCCTATGAGAGATTATCAGAGCAGGCAGGCCCCAACAAGGTCCTGCCTACATGAGGGCAACCCTGACCACTACTGAAACGTGTGCAAGCCCAGCTGATGTTCTGGGGGTTCCTGGGATGTCTGTTGCAAGCTCCTCTCACTCCAGTCCTGTGTTTGCTGTGCTTATCACATAGCACTGCCTCACTGAATTCTTCAGGTGTCCTGGTGCAGGTCGCGTCAGTTGAGAAATTAGGGTCTGTCTGCAGTTCCTGCTCAGCAAAGGCTGTTTCTAGGCAGCCTGAACCATCTGGCAAAACACACTGCTTACACAAACTGTGTATTTTAAAGACACTTGCAGAAAGGGCAGGGAAATTTTTCAAGTAAGCTTGGCCTGTTAGAGCAAGTTTATAAAAAGACCATGGGAAAATTAACTTGACAACTGCTTTTTCTTGATGTGCCCTGCATAAATGAACTAAGTTACCTAAATGCAGAAAAATGAAAGTTATTGTTAGTGAACATAATAAACATGCCCTGAAAGGTGTTGTGTAGTTTGCCCCATTCACCTAAAATCTCAGGTTTCTTTATGGAAAAGGCTTCCCAAAATACTCTTCACCTTTTCCATTCAAGAAAGTTTCAAGGGCAATTTTCACTAGAGACCCTGCCTGACTCTCCCCCCCCAAACCATTTAAAAATACTAATTTCAAATGTGCTTGAAGGGGAAATTTTTGTTCTAAGTCGCTTTACCTCAAAACCTTCTTTAATTTAGGAAGCATCAACTTTTTGTCTTCTCTCCACCTTTGTAATTTTTTACCATTTTCTCAATACTTCAGAATAAGTGGTAGCTTATTCACACTATTATACTTTTCCCTTCTGCCTTCCAAAGTCAAGGAAGGTTTGAAAATTGAACAGAGGGACACATGAAAGGAAGAGGGGGGGACACAGGTGAAGATAAGAGTAACAGAAATAAATCCAGAATTTATCCTATTTATTGCAACCATAACAAAGATAATAAAAATAAAAGAGTGGGGAAAATTTTGATTTAATATATTAATATTAGTCTTTTAAATCCGTAAGTAAACAATTGAGTCAGAAAACAGAAATTTAATCTGACTTCAAAATTTCCAATCTAAAATATTTGGAAATATATTCCTACATTAATTTTATTTCAGGAACTGTTTTCAATGAAATGACATTTTAGTTTTGAATAAAGCCATTTGGTTTGACTTACAACTTGATTTGCATCATTCCAAAGGTTCCAACAAAGGTATGGAGACATCATTTGTGGTCTCTGTTAGTGTGGTTCTTGGACACTTTGGTGGTGGTCACATTTTCAGTATCCACAGGCACTTTTTATTGCTGAGAGGAAGTCTAACTTGTCTATAAGGTAATGTAGCCTCTTAAAAAAAATGAGTAAAAAAAATCAGTTTGTTTGAAGAAACAAGATGACAGAAATAGAAATACCAGTACTTTAAGTGGAATAATCCTTCACTGGAAATGTTTTTTTATCTGGTTAGAAAGGGGAAGGAGCAAAAAGGAAGACTGGATAAAGTGTGTGAAACTTTGTAATTGTCCTGTGCTCTGGTATGTCACCAGCCACAGGAATGGGTTGGAACAAGTTCTTATTCCACTGCTTATACTGTTTCCTGTGGCCTCAGTAGATCATTTAACCTTTGTCCCTAAGTTTCCTCATTCAACAATTGGGAATTTTAAAACTTAATTTTCTGCCTCAGAGAAGTGTTGGGAAATTTAACTAGTTAATGCCTGCAAAAGGCTTTGAAGCCTCACCAAATAACTAGTTTGGATTTTTTTTTTTTAAGTGGAGAATATGACAAATCCAGGGTGAGAGTATATAAATAATATAATAAATGAAACATTCATTTTTTTCCCCCCTCAGAAACAAGAGCGAACAAGTTGAATGTGAAATCAGTGTTGCTGTAGAGTATAAAGAACCAATGACTGAATAAATCTGCTTTGGAACACACCCTGGTAATTCACAATTCTATCAAACAATCTTCAGTCTCCCCATTTTGAATTACTGGCATTTATGATGACTCTACCATGCGTTTTTCCTCCTGATTTTAACTCCCCTTTAAACAGGGGAGGTTTGTGTTTGCCTAGACAAGTAAGAACATTTTCAGCATGGGTTATGCAATGAATTAATTGTTTGGTGGGTTTCTTTTTTTCCATGAAAACCTTCGCCGTCCCAGTAATATCTTGTATAGTTTTCCTCCAGTGTTCTGTCAGCCTTACATTATCAGGTGTCATTTCTTTTTATTCAATAATTATTCTGTTTTCCTAGTGGTGGATGAATGCTTCAGAAAGCTGTCTGCAAATACTCATTTGAGCTCTTAGATAAACTCATTTCCATTATGTTCATTCATATTTCATGTACACTTTATCTGATCATTCTAGTGAATGATTTATTGGTAGGAATGTCTGTCCAACTGATAGACTTTAGGGTCCAGGTAACCCACCAAAAAAAAAAAAAACCAAAAACCCCTGAAATTGGCATTTTTCATAATAAAAATCTGTACTATAAACCATAAGTCAACTCAAGGTCAATGTGGTGCTGTACATAAACATGAAAAATTAGCCATAGTCCAATAAAACTCATTCCACTTTAGTTTATTTGCAGTGAACTAAATCCTGAGTAAATGGCAAACTAAGAGTGATTAAAAATGATTTTTGTAACATCAGAGTATTTCCAACAGGTAGTCAGTGATCACTAAGAAGAACAACAGTACAGTAGTTGACGAATCACAGCTGCAATTAATGGAACAAATTCTCTGGTCTTTTATTCTATTTATCTTATTTGGATACTGAATTTGGTACAATAAAATTCATACTGTTTTTCACACCAACACAGGAAAACAACCTATTGACAATGCACTTTATCCATAAAGCATCCTTTGGAGGAAAGTTGATTTACCCACTGGATAGAACGTTGGTGAAAACTAGTGTTAGGTTGAAAACTAGTTACCCATAACATATTCCAGCTGAATAACTTGTGGTTTTCTCAAAATAATGGTTTTCTCCACATTTAGTTTCAATGTGGTCACACCCAGCTGGTGCATGGCTTATAAGTTTCAATGAATTATTGTTAAAATGGTAAAAGGGAAATGATATCTCTACTGATAAGTGCTATTGCAGGATGACGTTTAAACTGTTAGCAGTGCTAAGAATCAACAAAACATTTCTATTCTTCCTTCTAAGAAGTGTTCAAATGTGCAGAATAGTTTGAAGAAGTCACAAGTACTCTGAATATAAGCAGTCTAATATTTTCAAATCCCAGAGTATTTTTTGACAGGCATGATTTTGAAATTTCAGAGTAAAATTAATAATCTTCAAGGCAAGCAATAAAATTTCTCCTCTTAAACAAAAAACAAAACAAAAAAGTGAGCCCCTTGAACAGGCAGGCCAAAGACCCCCACTCTCTGTAATGGCTTGTATTTCCTCATATCATTTCAGACTGTTACAAAGTGGTGCATTCGCAAAGGTCCAAGAAACATTACCCTTTATAATCTGTCTTTTCTGATAGGAAATTAATCTGCCATTATCATTCCTTTCTCTTCCATTCTCTGTCTCCATTTTCACTTTAGAAAGTAAATCGTGGTCGTCCAGTATGTGACAGTTCTATTATGTTGGAATTTGGCCAAGTCAAGACCATATCTGCAAAGACTGTACAAGCAGTTGAATGGTCCTGTTGCCGTCAGTGGGATTACTCATTATGAAAGTCACATCATTGCCTTGCAACAAGGAGAGCAAGGGACAATCAAGAAATGTTCAGAGGCGGTCGGTTTGTTGAGGGAATGAAAGAGACATTTAATTATTTAACTGAGAGGTAGACATCTGGTGTTGCACTAAGATTTGTTTCACAGCCTTAAATCCTCTCCAACATTTATGGCTTTAGGTAGTCCTTCCTGTATTACAAGACACTGGAGGAAAGGTGACAATTACATGTTACTAAAGGACAACTTGATTACTGTAGTCCTTAAGGATGGTTTGATGCAGTAAATCACATCAGGCAGGTTGAAATTATTTCAGTTGGAGGGGTAAAAGGAGTAGTGTTCTACAGCTTTTGGGAAAAATTAACCAACTCCTCCCCTTTCCCCTCTCACCTCCCCCTCTCCTTCTATGGCAGTACATTTTGAAGGGCTGGGTACACTACAGGCAGGATGGGAGATAATTCCCTGCTGTGTGGATCACAAGGAGACTTCAGTGTGAGAAAACGAGATACTGGAGACCAGTTGCCTGAGCAGCCAGGGATCCCTGTTAGACAAGCAGTGTATTTCAGCCCTTTACCGGCTTGCAAGTTTAACCAGGAACTGCTTTTGCTCCGAAATTAGGGCCTTGGTGGCTGTTGCTTTTAGTTTCTAAATGAGTCTATCATTTGATATTTTTTAAAAGTTAGGAGTAGTTTTATTAATAAACTGGAAGGTTTATGTGAGAACCATCAGGATTAACTACTACAGCAGCTGAAGGTGAAGAAGGAGTGGTAGTCATGAGGAAATGCCAAAAGTGGAAGGACACGGGATGCCCAAGGATGTAAATCCCAGCAGGCAGATAAAACCCCTATTCTGAAACATGTCTTTTCCCACTGACTTGGGGGATGCTGGAGATGATTGGTAATTCTGAGGCTGAAGTTAATCTTTCTGTACACCACCTTTTGGTCATCTCATGGAGAACTGGTCCTTTAGGTTGTATTGACGTATCAAATGCTGTGTTTGTGGAGTCTGACTGTCTTAAATACTGAGTCATTTAATTATTTAATTTCCTCCCAGAAAGAAAGAAACAAACAACATTTGCCTCTTTCTTAGACCATCATTACTGATTCTACTGAGTTTCTTCAAAATTGCTTGCAGCTGGATCCATTAAGAAAAAATAAAACACCCTGTCCTTTTTAAATCATGCACAAGATGATTACTCTGACTACAGTGGGCTGCAACTACATTAATTTCATCCAATGCTATCTTCATTTCCTTCCTTTCCCATTTAGTTATGTAATGTGAAAATTAGTCTATTTTGGTATTATTATAATGATTTTGAGCTTCTCATTCTTCTCTCACATACTGTTGGCTGCCCAAGATGACCTCAGAAACAATCTGGTTAAAAAGAAAATGAAAAAAAAAGACTTAGCAGAAGGAACTGTTCTCTTGTCATGACAACCTTTTGCAGAAGAGTACCAGCATAGCTCCTGCTTCCTGAATAATTTCTGGGGCCATTCTGGGTATGTAGGACTCCCACTTACTCTGATTAACTTCTGATTAATGTAAAGAATGAAAGTTCTTAAAAAACAAGATGAGTTCTATTTCCAGTGAATTGCTTTGTGTATGAGAAGCCAGCATATGGTACAAACAGGGACAGAAAAAATTTCTTTGGAATTTAGTTCTAAAAAAAGAAAGGCAAATTGCTATTCAGACTGTAGGCTGGGTTGTATGCCCATCTATTTATTCTTAATAGTTTTGAAGTGGTAAGAACTAAGCTAGTGGCAGAGGCAACTCAGGGCTGCTCAGTAGAGTAGGCAGAAAATTAGTTTTATTGATCCAGAAGTGAGGGGTAAGAACAGTCACTGTGTCTGCAAGAAAGGAAAACCTGGACCTGGTTGAGAGAAGCATGATCGGATCATAAATTTGGTCGCTGCTTTCTCAGGTGGCAGCTGCAGCCATCCTGGCATCCACAGAGGCGCAGGTGGAAATGGGCACTGGGGCCTGTGTTGTTTCTGTGTGTATGGCGGCCTGCTACCCTGTGAAACTGCTTTTCTTACCTGTGTCTGAAACATGTCTTCCTTCTTGACTGAACAGATTTTTGTAGCCCAATTAAGAGCTGTATTTGTGGCATGTACTGCAACAGGCCAATATTTGGGTTGGTACAATATTGGCTATGATATGGGAGGGCTAAGTTCAAACCATGGTTCTGCCAAACAAAGACTGCACTAGAGTAGAAAAACAGCCCCAAAACCAATCCTACGCTTACTTGACATTCTGTGAAGCCTGAAATCTCAATGCACGTATTCTACACCAAAATTGTAACCTTGAAAATCTTTCCTACTTTAGGGACTAAAAAAGTTGCTTTTGTTCATCTACAGTATCAGAACCAAATTTCCAACAATGTGTGGGATTACATTAACCTAAAGGACACACAGTGACGGCATCTGTGATGCAGCCAGGCTATGGAAGAGCAAATACACAGTGAAACTCCAAAAGAAAACAAGTTCTTTCTTTCAATGTTGTCTATGTTGACTCTCACATTACTATTTCGAAAGGTAATATGAGTTGGCATTATGGCAACAAGCAGGAGTCTCAGTGAAACTGATTTGTGGCAGTCTGCGGATTGGGTTTTTAATAAATTTGTTCTATTCAGGTTTTCCCCAAAATTTTTAAGTACACAGCAGAGTTAGGACTTGAGCCAGGCTATGGAATCTGGACACTGCCTGAAAAACTGGAGGTAAAAGACATCCTGGACAGCTGTAATTTGATGAAGGGGTCATTTTGTTCACATCCTGCTGTTTGGGCAGAGGTCTACCTGAACCATTCTTGGCATGTTTGTGTAATCCTTTTTAAAGTAGTATTTCCATTTTTCTTACCTATCTATCTGGATGATACTAACAACTGAACTGTTTGAGTAAAGAAGTGAAATCACCTGATGAGAAACAAATAATGTACACATTTTGTGGACTGATGTTCAGGCAGTGTAAAACGTATTTGGACTACTCCTAGTCTTTGCCATTCCCTCACTTTGGGCTTTACATACTCTTTGCACTACTGCTTATAAAAGACACTGGCAGGCAATATCAACCATTTTACATACATTTTATTTTATTTTATTTTTTTTAACGAACTAAATAACACTACTAAACTGTAACATACATAGGGAGTAAGGAACTGAGAATATGAAGAATGTAAAGTATCAAGTAAGTTGTTCCCTCTTGTCAGAGTCAGTAGTCTGGACATTATATTGGCAAATAACACTTATGATGAATTGCACAGCTCAATCTGCAGCTCATACATGTATATTGGAAAACTGAAGAGAATTAATGTGAGCAATTTTTTAATATTAAATTGAAAATGAGATATCTTTTTTGCCAACAGAATATTACGTCAAATTGTTTTCTTTATTGCATTTTTCTTCTGAATATGATTATTATTTTCCATTTTCTTTAAGAATGCACAATCCTATTGTTTCTCCATACTAACTATTTGGGCTTTCCTTTGATCTATAGCAATTTCATTTAATTTAACAGAACAGGAGTGGAGTTCTCAAGCATTTTATCATTTCCTTTGTGATGAAATCTGATGCAAAGTCCATGACTTCTGTAGAAAAATGCACTGTTATTGACATAAATGTGCATTGTGTCAGGCCTTCACATTTCAGACATTTTTTATATGTCCTGACAATAGTTCTTGAACTGTGTAGACAGTACTGATGGATTATCCATTCTTCAGCATTTCAAAATGGAAACAAAAAAGTTGGTTAGAGAAAAAATCTTGGTCCCATTGTAATCAAAGGATGCTCATTACAAATATTTCCAAATGCTTTTCTTTTGAACTACAATTCAAATATATAGACCTACTACACTTCTTTATAGCATAAAAATTAATTCCCTTCTGGCTAGAACTACCAGTGGTTGTCTAAGGATCAGCGAACCTGATTTGATTACATTGAATATAGGGTAGCCTCAATCCAAAGCACAGTTACGTTATATACAGTGAAATGAGATTGTTAGGTGGGATCATTCCACATGCTGGTACCTCAGGAAGTCAGCTAGGAGGAGTGCACGAGTTCCCTCAGTTGTTACAAAAGAAAGGCTGGCCAAGGCCAAAGATAAGTAGGAATTACAAACAGCTGTCAAACACATGCTGGTCAGACTTAGAAGGGGCACAAGAGATCATGAGACTAGTGCCAACTGTATGTCTGCTTAGCTGGTTTTAAAGGATTTGAATAAGAGGAAAAAAGCTTTGACTTGAAGATGGCATGTCCACCGTATTTACTTGACACATTACATGCTTAATTGACATGCTACTGTGAAAAATATTATGAAAGTGGTTTGTATTCCAGAAAGGGATAAAGAGATCCTAGAAAGTGAAATCAAATGAGATGTTAGGTTTATTAATAATTTAAGGAAAAGTACTGATTGCCCCGTTCACAGAGGAATTACAATCTTGGGGCAGGGAACTGTATCTCTGGCAGGGCATGCACTACACAAAAGCTTCTAGCAGGAATTAAAGCTTATTAAAAGCTTAAATAAGTGGAAGAGGTCATTTATGTTTGTAGTCTTATTCAAGATAGTTTCCGTGAATGAGATTTTCAGAAAAAGTCCTGACAAAGTCAGAACTGGAAAATTTATTATGAATCAAGACTCATTACGAACTGAAGGCTCAGCTTGAAAGCAAATAATGACAAAAACAATTCGCTTTGCTGCAAGAAATTGTATGGAGAATAGCCATTTACAAAGGTAAGAGCAGGATCTGAGAAAGAACCCATAGACCTTCAAAGTTCCCTCTTCACAGCAGCAAGCAAGAACCACAATGGCTCTCAGTTCTGCTGATTCTTCTGTGTCCCTTGCCTAGTTCATACACATAAACCACATAAACTCTTTTTCTTTTCATACATCCTCAGTGACTGTCTTCTGTGGGACTGTCATTTTAACTGCCTGCTCCATATTTTAGGGTCTCTTGTCGTACCAATTTTTCCAATATTCATTCAGTCGAGTAACAAGATTAGTAAAAAGCAACAGAAAGAGATTTTGTTTATCAAGCCACTAACTCTCACATTGACATTGATTGATGATAATGATGTATATATGCATGCAACATGGTGATTTAAAGAAAAAAAGTTGGTAAAATCAGAAACAAAATCCATAAAGAAACATATGAATGAAAAGTTGGAATTCTCTTAAAAAACCTCCATGGCCATAAATCATTTTTGGATGCAAGAGAAGGAGAAAAAAGTGTATTAATCTACATTTGTCATAAAAGACAAGCACAGGATAAAGGACAAATAGATGTTGGAAGATCTAAAATGTTTGGAAGGTTTCTTCTGTCAAGATGGCAACAAAACACACTGGAGGGGAGGTGGCAGTATTATTTAGGATGCAAAAAAGGACAGAAAATTTCAATAAATATTTCTGTCCCTGCATTTGGAAATGAGGGGGACAGTATCCTCTATCTGATGATGAGGTATATTACCAGCCTTCTTCATTGCTAATGGAATAACAGAAACAACTCATAGAAAAAAAGCGTCTTTTACACTTGAGGAAGAAAGTATAATTTCACTGCTCAGTTTTGAGGATTGATTGATGGGATATTCGGTAAATGTAATGGACTTTTCAAAGACCCTTGAATCAGTGGTGCATAATATTCTGATCACAGAGTAATTGCTACGCAACACCAATAAAGAACATGTTAAATAGATTAAAAGTTGGCCACCTGACAGCTTTCAAAATCACAGTCATCAGTGATCAATGGGTAATGCTGACTTGCTATTGAACAGTTGTATCCTAACATAGGGAAGTTACCATAAGGATCAATACTGGGCCACTACTATTCAGCCACTACTATTTCAGTACTGGGAATCAGTAACTGGGAAATAATGAATTGCAGCTCTGGAAGATTCTAGGTGACCAAGACATTGTGGAGACAGGCACACAAACTGACCTGGATCAGTTGTAGCTAAGTTTGTTCAAATGAACTGTTTTGAATGCAGCTAATTGGTCCTATCTAAGAAGAAAAATAGAGTTCGTGACAAGGCAGTAGTCACATTCAGATAGAAGTTAGGATGCACATCTTTAACAGTATTGGTTGGGAGGGATAAATTGTCACAACAAAGCACCAAATCAAGATCTTTATGTCTTTTTTGAAGAGCTGTTTTAATAAAAAACGAATTATTGATCTTCATACTGAGGAATGCATATGGATTGCAAGGGCCTAGGATGCCTGAAAATGAGGCTCAGATTTCTAGTCGCCTGTCTGACTTTGCAGTCAATGAATTTGTAACTTAATGTCCCCAGAATTTCAGCTCTTGTAAATTTCCTATGAATTTGTATTTTATTTTGGTTCTAATTTTTTGCAAAGCAGTTAGCTCATGCCTTTAAAAAAACCTAGTCATGATTAGTAAGATCTCCTTAAAAATATAAGCTGAAAAGGGAAATGACTGCATCATTAGCCACTGGTTATTCCTTACTTTTAAAAGACATACCACCTCCTCTCCATCGCTGTGCCACACAAATGCTAAGTACTGCCTTCAAACTTAAGTCAGGGAAGTTTCTGGCAGAAATGCTGAACCTGGAAAAGTCAGGGTTTGGTGAAATTCTCTCTTCTGAAGGGATTAGTAGTATAAATGTACTTAATTCTCTCTTTCTTTCTTTTTTTTTTTTTTGACCTAATTTCATGTTGCCATTTTTATCTCTGCTCTTACTTTTCTATCACTTCTAGTCCCCCTTTTTTTTTAATGTTTCAGGTGTCAAGTTCTCCGTGCAAGACATTTTTTTCCTTGGCATAACTAGATCCCATTGTAATAAGTAAGAGTTTCCTAATACTCATAAGATTACTGAGCCTCCTGGTAGTTCTGAAGCATGGAAAATTTCAGATGTGTTTGTAGCATGTAGCTGATCCGGTGATGTTATCTCATGTGCCATTATTATTGTAGCCCACAGACTATGGTTGCTTGTCTCTACATGCAGATAGTGATGAAGCAGTGAACAAAAGCTTTCTAAGTAAGGGAGGAGACATGGTACAATTTGAAATTGTTAAACATACAATATAACAAAGAGTAAGAGTTCTAAGTTTGAAAACAAAATATAAGGTTACAGTTTGAAAGGAAGGTAACAAAGTATGGAATTGTGTATAGTAGAATTATTATTCTTTTTAAGAGTTTGCCTTGTTTAACCCCATAGTCTCATATCTGAATATATCATTACGGCATATCCTTTATAAAAAAGCAGTCAGAGATGAAGGTGGGTAAACTGTGGAGCAGTTGACATGAAGAAAGCTGTTCTTTATTCATATATAAAAGTAAAAAATTGGTTCTGATTTTGGGATGAAATTATGTTTGTCAGAAAGTGGAGTATTGGCAGTTCTGTCACTATTTGCATTATTACTGGATACAGGTCAATTTTAGGGAAGGGATTTTACTGAAAGAAATAATTACCTCAGTTCTAATTAGAAGACCTTTTTTTTTTTTNACTTTTGCATATTTAAGTGACAAATCTTTTTTTTTTTTTTTTTTTTTTAAGTGTAGTTCCAGCATTACTATCTCATAGTGATGAAAGGAAAAGCCCTTATTCCTAGATTTTAGCTTTCTTTATTATGGAATCAGCATCTTCCTGTATATCTTGGGCTGATGTTAAAATGTCACTATGCAAAGGAGTTCTATATGCAACCCCTTGATACTCCAGTAAATAGAATAGCCCAGATGTGATCTCCTTTCTTTGTAAATAGTCCTTTGACATGTTCAACATTTAATGGAAGGTGAAAGAGTCCAGTGTTTCAACAGGGTGTATTTTTCATGTGCAGGAGGAGACCACAGTTGAGATGAACCATGGTATCCTTATTTACATGGTTTACCTTGTTTCTGCTTCCTTTAGGGCTCTTCAAGTCATGTTTTGAGCCAGCAGTAGGTGAGGAGGCGTGTGCTGCAGGAAATACTGTGCTGATAGACCTCAAACTGCCACAGGGAGTTACTATGAGGACCTGGGGGAACTGGGATAAACCCTGTGATGGACCTAATTCTCCCTGTCCCACGCTTCCTCTGGTTTCTTTAGATTATGGTTTAATGCTGTTGAGGTGTGCCTATGGATATATAATATGCTTTGCATAAGCGGGTGTGGTGTCATTTCCTCTGCCCAGCTTTGCTAATGTGAACTGACGATGTACAAAATCCTTATTCCAGTCCTCTAAGAATCTCACTAGAAAAGAAACTGGAAATATATCTCCTTTAAACAGAGGGTCAAAGAGGCTCAAAGCCCAGAAATCGAGATACTACAGTAGGATTTTTTTAAGTTTCCGGAAAGGACCACTCACCTCAATAGTGCATTCATAGTTAAACACATGAAAATTTAATACAGCTGGTTTTAGGATTGGTAGAAGAGTGATTAGTGAAGTCCCATCTTGTCCACTTTGGAAGAACAAGTGGGTGAGTTTTTCCATTCCATTTTTTCACTATACCACTGAGTAATACGGTGTCCAACTACTTGAGCTGAATAACCAGCTAGAAATTTTATTCTAATCCAACATACTTTGGAGAAGGATCCAGGGCACTACCAAATGAAAACTATCGATTATTTACTTGGGAAAATTATTGTGCTCATACCTTAAAGATAAATGCAATGCAGAAATTTTAACTTTGTTAGAAGTTTTTTGCTTAAAAGTAAAGAAGAATTTTACTTGAAAGTAGTGATTCAATATGGTTAGGAATAGGGGAGAGGGTAATCGAGAAGATGAAGGTGAGAAAGGAGTTACAAAATCATTCTCTTTCGGTAGCTCTAAGAAAAGTTCTTACATTCAGCAGGAAGCTGCCAGCAATGTTAGTACTCAGCAGCTTTCCCACTTCCAAGAACTGCAGTAGATCCACTGATAATAGAATTTATGCTTGAGCATGCAACACTGACTTAGGGTTAGTGCTTATGAATATATTAACGTTCCTTTCAAACTGTAAGGAACACAAGGACTTTAAAAACAATGAAGTGTATTTAAAAGTCTACCGCTGGTTTTACATGCTAGGTTATTTTGTTATTTGGGGATTTTGCTCTGCTGGATTTATGCTGCAGCACAGTTAATCAGCAGGCTGCACACAAAATGGCTGTTCCATGGGAAAACACACAAGTCCGGTGCCACTGAGCCCTCCTTGCAGTTGTGGTTATCCATTGCATGGCCAGAGTTTGGAAACTAAACTGAGTACTAAACTGATAAACTGGAAAAAGGACTGCAGAACAATGAGCTAGCCCTTTAAAAAAAAAAAAAAGTTTTATTTTAAAAAGTAAGATTGAACCTGCTCTTTTTACTTTGTTATATGTGGTAATTGAATCATAGAGGTCTGCCTTGCAAGGGTATTCCAACACCAGTGATTAGAGGCTCAAAGTTTAGCTTCCAACCTGAAACTGCTTTTGAGGTGGAGGCATAATATGAATACTTCTCATCTTCCTAGGCTAACAGGTTTATTTTCTTCTTTATATCTTTTTTAGACAGCTAAGTTTGTAACACTATCCGACTGTAAACAACAACAACATTAAAAAAATCTTGGAGCAACTTTGAAAACTCATACTGTATACTTGATTGCTTCTAAGTTCACTGTTAAGACTTACTGGTCTTCTTCCAATTTGTAGGAATGATTTTGGGGAAGGTAGACTAAGTATTTTTCTGTACATATCTCACCAAGACAGGAAGACAGAACATGGTTTGTGCACCCACACACTCATGTGATGTAGAGAGAGCTGACAACTCTGTGATTATGATGTTAAGTGAAGGGTATAGCCCAACATTTTGTGCCTTTGCTGTTACATTAAGTGCTGTGAAGAGAAAGATACTTTCTTGTGCTTTGTTCTGCCTCTTCAAATTATAAGATCTCTGAGGTATGGGTTGATGCTGATTATGGAGATATATATCAAAGCATTCACTGGAGACCAGTCACAAGCAGGACTTCTAGGAGTTATTATGCACCAAATAATAAATAGTATTGATGAAGGAATATGGACCGCTAAGAAGTGAAGGAAAATACTACCTCTTCTGCTGTGAAGTCAAAATTAAAAGAGCATATGTGGTCTTTGCTTTCTCCCCATGGGTGTTGTGTATTCTCACAGCCTTCAATAACCATTTCAGAGCTGGACAGCTGACCTTCGAAAGTAAATACGATTAAAGCTGAACAAATCAGGTAATTACAATAAAAACATGACTTGACAAGCAGCCTCTGGACAGAATTACAGTTCTATACACAGCCTTCTCATTCAATTAGGATGATTTGAAATAGTAAAAATATTTAGTTTACTTTTGCTTGATATTTGTGGGATACTCCATTTAAAAGCTGTATTTAAAAAGTTCTTTAGAAGAAAGATTCTTTAGAAAATAAAAGATAGTTCAACTTAGGTATTGAGTTCTTGCATCCATCACTTGAAAGGATATTAACAAGGTGTTACTAGAGATACCTGATCTCACATCTCTTGTGATACAGGCTTTCGACTCAAATCTCTTGTGATACAGGCTTTCCCTCCCTGGCATGGCCTCCTTCCCTCTCCTGCTCTTTTGCTACAACAGCTTTAGCAGCTCAATAATTGGCGCAGCTGCAGAGCTGTGCAGAGAGGAGCATGTGCCGGTCTCTTGCCTCCCTTCTCCTTTTCTCATTTGGGAGAAGTGCAGGTAGCAGCCTCCCAGCTCTAAGGGTATGGGGAGAGATAAGCACGTGGCAGCACAAAGGAGCACACGGTGGCACAGACCCTGGGGGGAGGAGGTGTCACACGGCAGACCCCTACAGAGAGGAGCCTGCCAGAAGCTGATAGGTGGGTGAACAGTGTGTGATCACCCCACAGAAGGACATTAAAAAGGTGGTTGCTGATGTGGCAACACGGGATAGGTTGTGTGGTGAGAGTTACCATAAAGGGAGGTGCTGTGTCTTGGGGAAGTGTATAAAACCAGCTTGTTCCTTTGAATAAATGATCCAGATCAGAGATTCAGATCCAGGAACCAGATCCAAACTCAGATTAAGTCTGAATTTCAACCACCAACATAAGGGAACACACAGAAAGATACTGTGAAAGGTGAGAACCAGAGATGGGAAAACATTATGTCCATAGAAAGAGGGGGACTCAAGACTAATGCTATGAATGTTGCTGTAGTATTACCACATCATAGTATTGGCATCAGCACTTAAGAAAGACACTTCACTGTCACCTGTCACTAGTGCATTGCCCAAACCATACTGATGTTCACAAATCAGGGATGAGTTGCAAGGTACAGAAAAAAAGGTGAGCAGAGAAATGCAATCCAGACTGCCACTGAAAACATGCAGGTCAACCCTGAAACACAAGGTCAGAGAGGGGAACCAACACACCCTGGGTGTGCAGGACATCAATAAATTTCTATGGCCAGAGTAGATCTTACAGCATCAAAAAAATTGGGTCAAATTCGTATTGGAAACAATTTCTGAAAGTTCTTTAATCCCATTAAAACCAATTTGAGCAACACTCTATAAAGCACAGAATGCTCAGACATACAATCAAGAGAGCACCATAATCGAGTTTAAATAGATTAGACACATAATACGATCTGGTGAAATCCTTGGTGCTGCTTCCATGCATAAAAGTTTCACAGGAACAGGCACATGGTGGAACCAAGAGTCCTAAACAGGCAGGAAACCTGGGATGATTTGGATGTGTCTGGCAAAAGGAGCTGCTTGTGCAGATTTGCTTGGGGTGCAGGTCACGGAGCAGTGTCTGCAGGGCTGTGTTTTTTAGCAGTGTCACTGTAGCACCTTGGAGGCTAAGTGCCATTCTGTCCTGGGGTACAAGTCATGGCACAAAGGTGCCTGAGCTAGGGGAGATCCAAGCTGGCACATCTGGGGGGCCAGCTGCACCAACACGGATCCCACAGCAGCATGGTGGTGCTGTCATGGTACAGCACCATCCTTGTCAGAGACACACGAGCCTGGCACTTTCTCAGCCATGCAAGCACAGCTCTACGGTGCTGTAGCTGGGCTGCCTCTGTTCCCAGTAGGGGCTCAGGTGCTGCTGGCCTGGGCATCTCTTCACTGTGTAGAAACATCTTGTCCCAAACTTAGAGCCTCATTGTGCAAAGTATTTGACAAACACAGCACAGAAAGATACCTTGCCCCAAGGAGTTTACTGTCTAAATAAAATGGAACTAGTGTAGAGTGCACATTGCTCAGTGTATAAAGCAGTGCTTGTCACTTTTTCTGCCAGCAATGTGCCAGAAGTCAAGCTATTAAATTGCAGTTAGCAGATGGACTAGGTACTCCCGTTGCTTTTGCAGAGTGCCACACAGCGACGACGGCTCTTCATCATACACCTGACTCTATCAAAAATCCATTTTATGGTTCTAAAGAGTGATAGAATATCTCTAAGCTCAATGAGTTATATGCCCCTCATTAATATACCCTTTATTTTCAGGGAGCTCCCATCTTTTGAAAGGGTGAAGATTACTTGAGGTTTTAATAAATGAACTGCTGCAAAGGAACATGTTGCCTTCCTCCTCCTAAAAAGATGCTATTTATATCAATAATCCTATTGTGAGTGTTACTCCAAACCTCAGAACAGAACAGTGACAAGTTAACCAACCACTTTTGTAATAACATTTACTGCCCTTTATGAAGTTAACAAATCTATTTTTCAAATTTCAGTCATTTAGAATACAAAGGGAAAAGCCATTTTTTCATATGATAAAATGTAGCTGCTGCTGGAATCAAAGAGTCAACCACATTCTTTTCATTAATTTGATTATTCTGAAATGATTGATAAGATTAATTAAAACTGGTTTGATTCAGAGATCTTCAGAGGACCCATCTACACAACTCTTGCAATTTCCACTTGAATAAAAATGGAACAGCATCTATAGGGAGACAGATATACCCAGCATGCCTCTTTTCCACTCTAACTGTATGATAGTTATTATGCCTATTATTCTCCTTGTGAAGCCTCAGTCCATCAGGAATATTTTGAGACTCTTTTTAGTAGGATATAGAAGGAGAAAAATACAAACCTGTAAGAGAAAGAAAGGAAGAAAGAAGGAAAAGCAGGAAAAAAAGGAAAGAAGGCAGGAAAGAGAGAGAAAGAGGAAAGAGGCGAGAGAGAAAGAAAGAGATAAAAGAGGAAAGAGAAGGAAACAAAACCCTCAAAGCTTAAGTGTAATTTGAACCAATTAAAAAGGCTCAGCTACTCCGCACTGAACCTTTTGGGGAATAGATAATTTCACCTCCCAGAACAAAATACCTTAAAGACTTCCTTTAAAGCTGTGAATAAGCAGCAGTTTTTCATCGCTTCCCTTCTCTTTCCTGGTCTGTGATCTAGAGTTAAGGGTACCTAATAAACCAATAGTATTTGCATAAATAAAATCAAGCCTTTGTTACCAAATCAAGGCTAAAGTCTTCATTATTATTGACATAAAATACTATGGTTAGGGCAGGCTTAAGCCACTCTCTGGATCCACAGATGTTCTTGAGTGTATCTATGAAAACCTCTAAGAAGGCATTTATTTTCCCATTTCATAATGTGTCCTGCTCTTGACTAGTCTTCAGTCTAGCTGTCCTGCTTCTATAAATAAAACATCCTGTAAAAGGGCGTGGGTGATGCAGAGTTCCCACCACTCTCTTCCTTAGAGTTTTTTTGTCTCTGTGCTCCCCAAGATGATACTTTTGTAATATCTCAGTAGAATCGCACAATTTAAACTAGTTTCAGTAACCATCAAGAAAACATAATCAAACACATTGCTGTGTATTATCACTGTTATGACAGGTAAGAACATAATCCGGATGAATATTAGATATGTGTCTAATTAAAAAACCCCAAGCATTCAGCACACTGCTATTCAGTAAATAGGCTTCAGAGGTCTTTGATATTAAACATGCATGTAGGTGTTTTACTAAATTTGGCCCCATACAGAGCAATATATTTAATGGGTATCAAAGGGGGAAAGTAACTGTTAAAAGAAATAAAAAGAAATATGTAGGAAACTTCAGGAGATTGAAACACGATGGATTAAATAAAACAGTTCTTACTGTATCTCGTGCTGATGATGCCAGTCATGAAATATCGCAAGGCAGTGAAAACCTGTTCCTTATCTCAAGTCAGTGAGAGGTTTTGGCATTTACTTTATTGGGCCCAGATTTTTTTTCCAGACTTTTTCTCAGCCATTCATTTGATTAGAATAATGCACATGCATAACAGATGTACTTTATGCCACCACAACACTGTGGTGTGCACAGTGTTTAGTCAGAGTGCGCATTAAATCTGTCTTTTCAATACTGTGCAAAGATTTCCATATCTGCATGAGTCTACCTTTAGTAAGCTCATGTACAATGTAGGCCAACATTTGCATGTGAAAAGTCATCAAAAATCGGGAGGAGAAGTGCCTACCTCAGTAATTTTTAAATAACTCAGGCCATTAATTGGTAACCTTTGTTTCTCCTACTTGCACAGACGTAAATTAGTTTTATGGATTAAGTATATTTGAACTTTTAAAAATGCTTTTATAGCTTAGAAAGCAAAATACTGTATTTGTAATCATACTTCAAAAACAGTGCAAGATAAGTGTGTATGCATCTTGCAACTGATTAGGACTCTAATATCTTGATACAAATTGTTACTGGAAAAATCAACCTGGTTAATAATTGCAGCAACAGCCGAAAGGTTCATGGAAGAAGATATTACAATTAGTAAAATCAGTGTTTACAACAGAAAATTTAGCATGTTATTTGTTTGTAAAGGAAAGCTTTAGGAAAACAACAGCCATCAACCACTGTATGGCACATATCAGCTAAAACAGAGAATGTGAGAAACCTTTACTGTTATGACAAAACTGTAACTTCCTTGAGTGCTATAGATTTCATTACCAGTTTGATGTCCTTACTTATGGAGCCCCAACGTAATATTTTAAGCTGGAGTAATGGCAGGTAACTGTCCACTTTCCTGACAGGTGTGGTGTTAACAGATGCAAAACACATCCACAGCAGTTGGGTCTTAGAACCAGGTCTGGCCTGTGGGGGAGTGTTGTGCTGGTGGGGATGGACTTGTGTGCTGCATGGCTGAAGTTTTGCAGGAGCAAGTTGTGGTTTAAAACATATTTTGACTTTTGTTTCCAGAAGTGACCAGAAGGGAAGAGCTGGATTCTCAGGCAGTGGTTACTCAGCACTTAAAACAGCTTCATATGGCACAATACAGTCCTGTGCCACAGGGCTCTGCTGGCCTTGGAACACCCCCAAATGTTGTTATCATTCACATAGTACTGGTATGAAGCAAAGTAGTGTCACAGCAGCAAGGGGTCAGGAGTAGAGCTCATGAAAGTTGTTGCTAGTGCTTGCTACAGAATCCTCTAGAGGAAGCTCTCTCTACTGCTGAAGAAAAGCATTCCTGAACTGCCTACCCCCTTACCTGAATCATGCAATTGAAAACCAACCAGCCAGCGAACTCTGTGGTTACCTTTGCTTGACTTGTGCTCTACAGCCATTTCCAACTTGTCTTTTCAACCGTGATAAGGCAAGGTGTTAAAAGAACAAACCATGAAACCATGAGTGTTTTGCATAATTGCATGACTCCAGGAGATGGAGCCTTAACAATGCCATTTCCGGATGTATATGTAGTAACTTCTGCTTCTCTCACTATGCTTGGTTTGAAACTGGGAGTATCTTTGTTGCTGGACTCTCTTCTACCAGGGGAGGCTGAAGGTATATTTTTTTACAACTCTGAACATTTAGACATCTTCCCAGATAAAGCAGCACCATGTGGTCAGAACTGAAAATATTTCCCAGCCTGCCTTGCAGAGTAGTTTCACAGGCACATTTTTCTTTCCCCACCATGGATCCCCTGCCCTGAACTGGTGCTCAACAAATTTCAGAGGACATTTAAATATCTGCTTCTGCTCCATACTGGAGAGAAATCAGATGGAGAAACTCATTGGTGTCAATATCATGGAGACCAGGGGCCTAATAATTGTCTCTTGGCAAACACTTTCAAGTTTACCGTGGTGGGTCCCACCACAGTGGAAAAAGGTCTTCTGCTTCACTTATCCAGAGCATGTTTCAATTCTCTTTCAATTTGGGCACTTTGGTTTCAGCTGCTAAAGCGAGGGAGCAGGATCAGCACTGCTCCCTCACTCTAACACAGTTGCTCAAACTTATAATTTTTCACCAGCTTTGTAAAGGCTCTGGATCATAGTTCACCTCTTCACAGATGCTGTGAAACATGTGACACAACAGCTTCTCAAAGGGTTTTTATGCCATTGGCCCATGCTTTAGGAGAAAAGGTAAATGGAGCTAAAGGAAATAGTGCTATAAGTATATGCATTCACTTACCTAAGTTTTTTCCCCTGTTCTTGAGCATTCATCTGAATCCTTTTAGGCTTTCAGGATCTTGTCTTTCCCCTTGCATATAGATTTGTATTTTATTCCCTTAAGCACCTGGCATCCCATCTTATTCCTGCAGCCACTGAGGTAGCAGAGCACTTCTTCCCAATAAATGACAGAAAAACTTAAGACATTTTCTTTTGTAATCACCAGATTTCTTTGTCAGATAATCAGTTACTCAGTTACCAGCTCATGAGGGCAGGTGATTTTTCTGGTTGGCAGCCAGCTCCTCACCTCTGATTAACTTTGGGTGAAGAGATAATAGAGGCTCAACAACTTTCTATTGTTACCTCTGTCTTCATCATGTGAAATCCCAGTCCAAGGAGGAGATAAAAAGGAGAGCTTATCAACCAATTTCTAATGGATATTTTGAATAAAAATATATATGTAATTTAAAATCATTTCTCAAATCTATATGCAAAAATTCACCAAAAATTCGCCAAATTCATCAAAGAGGAAAGTATTATTTGTAGAGTGAAGGATTTTTCCTGCTGGTGTGGAGATCCTCTTCATGCACCACTAGGCTGACTAGTTTATTCAGATGAACATTTTTACCTGTTTGGACATGTCTGTATCTTGATGGAGCAGAAGGCTGATAGAGCTTTTCATCAGTCAGACTGAATCAATCCATCAATCAAATATTGGTGCAAGACTAGCAAGTGAAATCTATCCTTAGTCTATCAGTCTTTCATTCCTCCCTATCTTCAAAATCACCCGCTCCTACAGACCAATTAATGTGGAGGCTGACAGTGGTACTCTTGCTTTGATTTCTTTGTGACAGAGTATCCAAAAGTATTTCTTGGCTTGTTCTAGCACTTACTTTTCTTTGCTTAGTGGTTCAGAAACAAACATGCACACTTTTGCTAATTAATATGTTTGAAATTCTATCCTGGCCCACAGCACTGAAAAAAAATCTCAGAAGTCTTTGACTGCAGTAGCTATTAATTAGCCCTAAGCCTTTGCATTTGTCCTAATTCAAAGCATTTGTTTCACAACATATTTTCTGCATTCCACACCAGTGTTGATCAATGTAGGTTTCAAAATCCTTGTTTATTTTATTTTACAGCATGTCAGTCTGGGAAGTTGGACAAAAAAGAAAAAGAGAAAAAGAGAAAAGGAAAAGAAAAAGGAAAAGGAAAAGGAAAAGGAAAAGGAAGAAAAGGAAAAGGAAAAGGAAAAGGAAAAGGGAAAAGAAAAAGGAAAAGGAAAAAGAAAAAAGAAAATAAAAAGGCTGTTTATTTGTCTCGTGATGGGGAATTTCAGACTCCAGCAGGGTTCAATGGAGTGTGTGTCACCATCCCAGAGCGTGCTAAGGAGGCACACTGAGTGGGAGCTGGTGATGAGAGAGAAGGAGCAGAAGAAGTCTGTGTTTGACAGTGGAGAAGACACAAAGGAAAACAAACAATAGACTTTGCAGAGAAGCCTCTTTCATGCTGTACAATGGATGCGTGTTTTTATTGGCCTGCACTGTCCATTCTGCTGCATGAAGGGAAGTAGCCTCTTGCCACAAAACTCAACCCTTCCATGCAGAGAAGGTGTCAGTTCCACAGAAGCTCTTCTGTGTGGCCTCTGAAGACACACTAGGGCGGTCTCTAAACTGATATGCTGCTGGGATATGGGGAGAAGCAACATAATAAGCTGTTCTCATCCAGCTCTGTAGTAATTCTCTCAGAAAAATGAACAAAACAACCATTATGCAGGTGCGGCCACCCCAGGACTCCTGACGTGCTAAGGGTGGATCGGGGAAGCATCTCTAAAATTTCGCAACCAGAGTAGAGGGATATTTGAGATGCTTTCTTTGCCTCAGATCTCTCACACATACATTGACTCTCTGGATAGAGGCTAAAACATTGTTGTGAGCCATGACTTTCCCTTCCTTTTCTGCGATACTTCTCCATAAGAATAATTTTTGCCCCTGCAATTAATTGGATTTATTAAAATAGCAGGTCTTTTTACAGTGTACTGACATGTTCCACAGGGTCTGGTATCTCTAACATTCACTGTACAATAACACTGTCAAAATAATACAGCAATACCTGCCAAAAGAGGGTACACTTTTAAGGAAAAGTACCTACCTATTTCCAGGAAAGTATAACTCTGAGAGAAACACAACTACAGCTGAAGCTGCAGCTGAAGTTGGTCTGCCCAGTTTTTGAAGGAGATTTGTGGAGAAGATAGGGGAAAAAAGTCCTAACTTCACTTGAATAAAAACTAGAGCTTTTAAAGACACATATGCCAAATAGGTAAAAAATTAAATTAATAAATAAGAACAGCCCCCCCCAAACCTGAATCAATGAAACAAAAATATCCCACAATTAACTCCCACCAAAAAAGGAAAGGAAAGGAAAAGGTTTAAATCCAAGTCCAGTCTTACCCACTATATCCTTGGAGTTTCTATGTTTGGCTTGCTATGACTCATTGTCCAGCAGCTAAACCTGCCTGATCTTTTGGGAAAGCCTTCCCATCACCTCTGAAGCAAATGCTCCCATCTGTCACACAGGTCTCCTGCTCCTCTGAGCAACATCAGCCCTTCACTCCAGAAAGGAGCCATTTCCCCCACCCACCCTGAGCTTGTCCGACCTCTTCTTACAAGAATATATAATGTAGTACAGATAAATCAAAAAGATACTCCCCTTCAGAGCAATTCAGTATTGCCAGCTTTCTAAGCAGTGCTTTCACCTCACCTTGGCTATGCAAAATGTTTATGACTTAAATGGCAGGAAATATTACTTATTTGGCTGATTTCTCCTCCTCCCCTCCTGTGGCAGCACTCAAAGACAGAGGACTTATTGGAGGCTGGGACAAAACCAGCCTTGTCTATAGCACATCACTGCTTAGAGCAAATATTGTTTCTAGCTTCTGATTCCCTTTTTCCCCAAGGTAAGTTTAACTCTCATTTAGTTTAGGCATTTAGTTTGCCTTTACTTTGTTCCCTCCCTAAAGTGCCTAAAAGCAAACATAATGCTGTGTTCCTGTTGCCTCTTGGTGTGGGAAGATTTCTGCGTTTTCATCCAAAAAGAAAAATAGAAATAAAAAACTGTGTGGTTCTTGTTTTGGTTTGGGTTTTTTTTACTATTTGCAATTTCTTTCTGTTGTACTGGAAGACTCAAACTAACACAGATACTAACATGGGTATCATAACAAGGAAAACTGAACTTCCTCAGGCTCAAGATACACTTGCAATGCCACTGGTTTTAACCTTGCTGCCATTTTTCTTCAACACAAAAATGTTCATCTGGAGTTTGAACACAGCTTACACTTCTACTTAAACAGTGGATTCACTGACGTTTTCATCTTAAACCTTTTAAGTTTTCCTTGCAGGTTCCTTGCAGGAGAATTAAGAGCTTTATGTCTCTCTGTATCCATTGTCATTACGTTACAACTCCAGCAAGCCATGCTTTGGAAAAGCCTACCATTTAGGCTTTACATTCTCATTCCAGAATTAGACTCTCATTTCTGACAAGCACAGTTGAAAGGGGTGGGAGGAGAGGTGTGAATGGGAAAAGAAAACAAGGAGGAAAACAAAAATATGTTTGAGCTTGTGTTTCCCAATGATAAAGATGTAAAATCTGGGACAGGAGTTAGGTTTTAAGGAGATCATTTGGGACAAAGAAGGAGGGAGAGTAAGGGTGAGTGAGATTTATATGGTTTTTATTTTTTTGTTCATGTTCAGAATTAGTGTTACTCAATGTGTAGATACAATGTATTTACCCACATTTAGAATTAATACATGACCATAGTAATAATCAGTGCTTAACACTTGCACAGAATATTTTTCACCATAGCAGTAGATCAGACAACAAAATGCAAAGTTTGATAAACAAGTCTCTTATCCTAGTTATAGAAAAAGGATGGTTTTTTTGGTGAGGCAGCAAATGTAGTCCAGATTTCCTAATCTTCCAGATCAGTATGTGTAGCTCTAGACCATTAAGCACTACAAAAATCAATGAACTACATGTTGTAATATGACAGTAGGAGTGTCTTAGAGCTTGTCCTTGAAAAATGTTTGTATTGACAGCAAACAACCCAAAAGACAAAGCCTGCACCATGACAATTCCACAAAATCACTTAAAAACCAAAAAGAGTAACAATCCTCAGGGCTTCAAACCTTCCAAATTAAGGAATTAAAATCCCTATAAAATGTCTAAACCCAGAGGCTTTTTACTGTAGAATTATCACTGGTAAATATATAGATTATTTAATTAATCCACTTGGTTTTAAGTCATCTGCTCTTTTATTTTCCTTCTGTGCCTCACTTTGGTGGTTTGAGCCCCCTGGCACCTTCAGAAATTGCTGAGAGCTGTCTGGTAGAAAGGATCAGAAGTTCACAGGCACAGGTGGATGTGGTGTAAGGGACCTCATCCCAATGTCTCAGTCCCATCTCTGCTCAACACTTGCCCCTTGGATGCAGTCCTGAGTTCAAAGGCACACCCAAAGTGGCACCCCAATGGTACAGCGTTGCCAGCTTTGCTTTTAATGAGATCAGGGTTTCACTAGGCTCTGGAGTCTGTGATTCAAATGCTCTCCTCACTGTTCAGTTAATGGGATCAGAGTAGCTCCATCTGTAATGTGCGGGTTGTCTCCTGGGTAATCTGCCTCAAGGAGATGAATTGAGAAGCTTACACCTTTAAATATGATGCAGTCAAGGAGAATTATAATTATTGCATGTATTAACACTGTGTACAAGGCCCAAATTACATGGTACAGAAAATATGAAATAAAATGGAATATTGCAATAGCCAATAGTCAGGAAAAAACTCCTCATTTATTGAGCATTATCTATGCTGTTGGAAAACTTTGCTGTGGAGAAAAGAAGCAGAAGATCCATTCTCCCTGAAACTACTGGAAGTCCTCTAGGGCCGTGAGGCAGATCATCATGCTTAGCTTGTATGTGGGAGTTGAAAAGAACTCCATCAGCTTATCCTGTCATTTCTTCTTCCTTGGCATCAGTCTTTTTCCTCACTTTAAGCTCAGAGAACAACTTTTTCCTCTTTTGCTGTCCAGCCTGGTTCATTCATCTAAGCACAGTTTAGTTAAAATGGTCATTTTCTTAGAGGATTTTTTTCCAAAAGGCATCCAAGCATTCTCTGTATTGGTAGAGAAAGGAAGAGGCTAAGTGAATTTGGGAAGTCATCTTTGAAGCTGACTATAGCATCTGAGTGCCCAAGTTATTTTTCTCTTACTGGGAAGTATGCATATAAATCCCTAAGCTTTTGAAAAATGTAGCCCAAAGGCTTAACTTGTCAGTCTTAGCCTGAAGGAATGTAGGTGTCATCAGTTACAAACACAGTTGTTGACATTTAGCTATCAAACTACTTGATTTGCATGTATAAAGATTATTTCAACCTATAAATATTGGATCTCCTGGTGTTGCCCGAATTGAATAATAAGCACAAAACCACTCATACAAGATCAGGCTCTGATACCTCAAATAGTCATCAGTAAACTGATCATTTGCCTACTTAATGCTGAAGTCAAAAGCACTGGAAGTTGAAGAGAAATATATTTTAAAATGTAGGTCTAAGTCCTATTTATTTGGCCCAACAAATGCTGTTAGCTGACAGCACTGATTTTAACTGCTTCTTTCACCATTAAAATGTCTAAATTCAGCACCATGTAAGAGTCTGAGTCCTCATAAAAGAGATCTTCTTCCCATTACAAGCAGTTTAAAAATCATTGTAATTTCCATGGTAACAAAACTCCTGCTATCCATACATTTGCCCAACTAATTCATTCATCTGTATGAATTAAAATATAGCAACTTGAACTTGTATTTCTCTGCTTCAGAAATCTGCTCCAAAGAAAAGAAACACCATGTTGAGTTGCAGGTGTGAGTAAGACACTTTCAATGCTTTTCTTGAGGGCTTCCTTCATTCTGCATCAAATAATATTTTTTAACCTGACTCTTACCTCTTACCACACAAATGTCCAAGTCACAATAATAAGTACCTGAAAATACCCAAACCCTTTCCAGTTTTTCTAGTTTCAGAGATTTTACTGAGGATCACAAACAAGCACATTAGGGACCAGCTTCAGAAAAGACTCCTGTTTGCAGTGAACCTGAGCATGCTGTGCTGTTTCATCGACACCAGGGAGACAAGAGTGCGATACATCAAGTTTGGGTGAAAGTTTCAGCTGTAATGCATCTGGGTTTGAAAGTTACAGACTCCATGTTTGTGAGAAGAGACAACAGGGGCTCACAACTGCACTTCCAGACACAGACCTGTACGAAGTTTTAAAAGCCTGCAGGAGGTAGCATGCTGAGTTAAAGAACTTGATATGGAAGTAATTAGGTAGCAGACAAGATGCAAAATAGAGAAAATAGTGGAATAAGAGCTTTTAAGAAAGTTAAATGATTGCTCAAATCTCTCCTCCCCTTACCATTCCTGACCTCCCTTAAGTTAAGGCAGGCACGATGAAAGATCTACACACTTTCTTCTTCTAATAATTTCCTCAGTAATCAAGGAGCGGAAGTTGTTAAGTGTAGTATGATCGGTTGGAAGAGATTTGCTCCAGCATTTGGCTCTTGTGCCAAGAACATAAAACTGTCTAATAGGAAGTCCTCCACACATGAGCAGAGAGTAGAGCTGAAGTAGCAATCAGCAGCTGATCGAGGCTATCTGAGCACACAGACCAGCTGAACAAGCAGGAATTTCAGCGAGTGGTGGCTGAGCTGTTTTAGACTAGTCCGTGCATCTGATCCCACCGGCCCTGATTGTAGCTCTACTCTTGGGGCAAAATCTTGCAACTACTTGCAAGGCTATATAAGGACCACAGTGCAAGTAGGTTTGGAGGTAGAATAAAGAGAGTCTCCCAAGAGAAAAAGGTGACATTTTGGTGAGACCTGTACACTGGGAAATGCAATGGATTACTTGGTGGGATAGAAAGCTACGGAAATGTGATCTTGCTCATTCTGCCATCTTCTTCTACCTCCCACCTCGAGTAAGTAACATGTGGGTGGATAAGTGGATCCTCTGGCTTGGTTTAATGCCAGCAATGAGAACATTTGTGAAGCAAAGCCAAGCATGCTGGCAAACATCCATCGATCATTCTTTCCTTCATTAAAGTCCTCTCACCTTGTGAGAAGAAATTGATTATGCTACCATAGACACGCTTCCTCCAGCACTTCAAAGCCTGCAGAGGTGGAAGCTGGATTTGGGCCATAGTGCCTGGAGCCTTCAAGAGTTAATTAAACATAATAGTACCCTATATATTTACAGGTCCCTTTTTGATGACAGCAACAGAATAGAGGTTAACCCCACTTTTCAGGTTCTCCCTCAGGATTTGTTTGAACTTTGCTCTTCCATCTCTCCATCAGGCATGAACTGAGTTCTGCAAGTCAGAGAGAAATGAATTCTGAATCTCCAGCTGCAGACACGGACCGCAGGGGTGGAAAGACTGCATGATTTGACAGAGGTTATATGTGAAAACTGTGGCAAGGTACAGTTGTATTATTTCATCCTCTTCTTTTCTCACAAATTCCCTGCCACCCTCCCTCTTCCTGAGTGGTGAATCTTGAGAATACCAATACATAACTAAGTATAAAAGACATGTAGGCACTAGCTGAAATTCTGCAAAGCACCTTACTGCTGCTGAGGTGGCAAAGAATGAGGAACAGAAATTCTCCAGATTTACTAGTCCTAAATGCAAACAGCATTTATTTAAGCTGCCACATAAAGATCAACTAAGCAGCTTTAAAGACATCACTAAAACCTTCAAGCTGCATAACACTGATGAAAAATTGACTCAGAATCAACATGCTGCACTGTGCTTACTAGCCCTGACAAGGTGGATAAAAATAGCAAGGAGACAATAGTGACGTCAATCAAAGACTGGGTGAGCCAAAGAGTTTTGCAAATACTCCCACGTGGAATGAGTCAGAGATGGAGTAGAGAGTTTGAGAAACACAAGGCAAGCAAAATCTCTTTAAAAGAAGTTTCACTGTGTGCTCAGAAGCCTTAGACAATTTAAATTTAAACCAACAGAGAAATGTTGAAAAGAGAGGAAAAAAGGGTCCTGAAGGTATTTCAGTCCATTGGCATAGTGAGAGGTTCTCTTACGATTTTTTATCTGAAAGTCTTCCAAATAAAATGCTAGATGTGATAAATAAACCCAGATCTTTAGGCAGTATAAATTTCCCAGCTGACGTTTCGCAACAAGAAACCTGATCCCTATGCCTTCATGTGAGGATGTGATCGGCACCCTGTTGGACAGATCTGGTGCAGAGTACTGATGTCTCCTATGAGTAGACAGAGACAAGGACAAGTTCGGCAGCTGTGGACAGATGATGGTGTGACATAATACGGTAATTTAGGGTAGGAAGTAAAAGAGCATATTGCAACCAATTGGAAATTATGAGAGAATTTTGGGAGGTAGTGGTCATGAAGTTATTTGAATGTTTTGCTAAAACAATAAAAAATAATCTAAAAAAAATAAAAATAAAATTAAAAAACCCACAAGTGGCACGTCTCTAAACGTGCCAAGCAACAAAAATGTCCTTAGGTTTATAGAAGATGGTATTTTTAGATGTAGTAGTCTACGGTCTCACATATGTGCCAATTTCAAGTCCTTTTATGTTTACTTTGGAGAAATATAAAACAATCAAGTTTTGTAAAATCTCTAGTTCTGAAAATCCACCAAAAATGTGTCTTTTGCAACATCTGAGGACCTAGTCCATTATAAAAATACTCAACTTCTTGACAACATAAATAAAGTTCTCTTAGATTAAAGGTGTCAGGAGTGATGTTTCCTTTTTAAGCTCATTACATCCATGAGTTTGATCATCTTGATCTACAGGGCATAAAGACCCTGCATTTGCATTCACAGTAATCAAAGCAAGTATTTTCCTATCTTCATTAGGCCTGGGACCAAATTTCCTAGCAACTTCATGCAAATGGCTTTTTTTCCCCCTCAGGAAAGGTGCAGAAATATGGTGCAACACACAGGAGCTCCAAATGCCAGCGCATGTCACAATAAACATCTTTCCCAAGGTGAGGAAAGAAGTTTCTTTCACAAAGCTTTTATCCACTCTGATTTTTTCTACAAGTCAGGCCTTTTCCCCACAGACACTTATTTTAGCAGCTGGTTTTACAGCATTTGAAGCCTGCATAATGCAAAATTTACACGATTTTTTCCTGAAAAAGATCCCCACCAATAACCAATCTCTTTTCCATTTCAGGATTGATTCTTCTTTGTAAAAGGCTCCCAGTCTTTTCTTTATCTGTGACCATTTGTGGTTTTGGGTCTGAAGCTGGAAAACAGAACACCTCTAGGGGAACAGCTAGGCGACGACTTTTGTGTCTTTTTCTGCTATATATTCTTCATCTTTTGCTTATATTTCTTTGATGTTTCAGTCTTTTGCAACTGTTGAGCAAGGAAGATTAAAACCATTATTACTTTATTAAAAATTCAGTGTACTTTGCCACTCCTTTCCTGTTTTTTGACTGAAAAGCCAGCCAAAACTAAGATACCATCTGTGGGTAGGAAGCATCTGAACAGAAAATGCCATGGTCTCTAATGGTTACGAGGAAAACCAAATATTTTGGTATACACGCAGCCTAATTATTAGCTCTTTTAAAGACAGCAAGTACTCACTTGCAGTGGAAGACCCATCCTAATATTTTACATGTAGTCATACGCCAATTCTTGAGAGTCCTTTTTATGGCAGAACAATGAGAACTTCAAGTAAAGACTGAAAAAGTACTCATATTTCTCCTTTTAACTTCTGGAATGAGTGTAAAATGATGTTTAACTTTCTTTATGCTAAGTTTTCAGCCATATGAAATGATTTTATCCTTCGTCTACCAAAAGCATGAAGTACTGGGAAATCATAAATGCTATCACATTATGATTTTGGAAGAAGAGTTAAGTACCAAACCTTAAACTTAAGTAGTTTAAGGAAAGATACATAGGCCTTATTAATTGATCATGGCAGAACAACTTTGCTGCTTATTGTTGCAGGCTTTTAGCTTAACTGAAGACTTTGGTTGAAGGTGGAAGCTTCATTTTGGCTTGGGGATAACCTCTGAAAGATGCAGCAACCTCACAGCAGAATAACTGCTTATCTGCACTGCTCATTTAAATACCACAAGACTGTGACCTGTCACTGTAGTACTGTGGTGGAGACACTCGGGGAATTGCACGTGCCCCACTTAATAACGTGACTTGTTAGTCAACAGAGCCTTTGCTGGTGGGAGCTGTCTGTGTAGGCCTTCATGGAAAGAGTCTTACTTTTTATTTGACTATGGAAAATAGAGATACTATTTTATTCAGTAAGACTCGTACCATAATTTGAATGGCGAATGCTGAAGGGTTTCTGTGTGAAATCTGACCAACAGTTACCATGAAGTTCAGTATTCAAACAAAAATGATTGCACATATTTTATAGCTATAACATGCAAGGATATGGACTATGTATGACTGATTTCTTTTAACAAATCAAAAGTTTACTATTCAGAAGAGTAACTGTGTTGTAAATTGTCATCAGGATAAGGCCCTTAGGTATTGCAAAGTAAATGTCTACATATAGTCTGACCAATGAATGTATTTTGTAAGCAATTACTATCATTTGTCCTTTGACAGGGCCTTCTGAAACATTACAAAGAAATGAAGAATACTTTTAATTTGTACTGTATTAAATTATACTTGTATTAATTATTAAATAAAGATTATTACTAAAACTTAATGAAAGAAACTATCATTATTACATCTGCCACAAATAAAAAATCTACCTATTGCATTGTAGAGATGATGCCATCCATTAATTAGTTTATAGACCCCCAAATATAAGGGAGTGCCAGAAATTTCCAGGATTTCCCTAACTCTCACGTATATGTGAGATTTGTGATGATGCTGAAAGACGTGCTGTGTATTAGTTTAAATGCTTCTGCCTTTGCTTCACTCATGTAATATCTTCCTCTTTCCAATCTATTGCAGAAAAAGCATCTGAGTATGCTGGGCAGGAGATGCACCTGTTGGGCTGTCCTCAGAAGAGGTCTGAGGGCATGGAGATCCACTGTGCAGAGAGTGAAATCAAGCCACATGCTGAAACCTGCTGGCCTCTACTGCTAAGCTCTACAGTAGTTTTCTTCTTCTAGAGGACAGGAGGGGTTTTTTAGGTGGACATATCTTCAAAACTGTGTATCACTGCCCACGAAACTGGCACAGACACGTATCAGCAAGTGCTGTCTGAGGGGCCCCCACCAGACTAGGGGAGAAGTCCACTGCTCTCATCTTCGCTGATCTTTCTGTCTGACAATTACTTCTCCTCCTGCTTTGCGCAGGCCCTAGGGAATTCACCCTTACTAAAAACATTCAAAAATGTGCATGTAGGACATGCAGCTTTACAATTTTGATGTATTCATAAAGTCATGCAAATACTATACGAGTATGTGAGGTACTAGTCAGAGAGACAGTTTCAGTTAAAATAGCTGACAAACATATCTGGATAGACAGGTGAACTATGCTGGGGTGAAAAGTATAATCGTGCTTTTAATATTCATGAACAGTATATGGCTGTACAGGTCTTTAGGGACAGGGCAATACAGAGCCAGATATGTTCAGAACAGTTGGATGTCACTGGACAAACACATGATGTGATCCCAGAAACCATGCTTCTCAGGACATTATTTTCTTATAGGGACAATGTCCTTGATCTTGAATGACTGCAGGTTTTAAGTGAATAGTATATCAGTACCTTCCGCTGAAGTCATTTGATATGACAACTTTAAAATACACAAAACATACTCTGCTGAAAAAGAAATACATAAAATTCTGGAGCCCAGAAACAAATATCTGCTAAATAAATATCTGGTAGCACCTTACATGAATTAAAATTACAGAAATCAAAAATACACAAACATATATATGCACATGTATATGTAATAGTAGACACAAAGGCATATAGAAAAATAAATAGATAAACATATACATATGCATATTTACATAAGATTCGTACACATTATTGACAAGAACAAACTATTCAGAAGGTAGCAGGTTTACTTATTCAAAAAACACATTTTATCACTACATTTTGCTTGCTCTTGTTTTACTGCCTTTTCTGTCTCTCCTTTGTATTGTGGTAAAAAAACACCTCACATTTCTTAGCTGCTGATTGGAAAATCTAGTAACTAACTTGTTTGAAAACATGCACAATCTGATCTTGTAAGTCATCATAGTGGGAGCTGCAGGTGCTGAGCAAATGAAGAACTAGTGTAAAGAAGCCTAAGTAAAGGCATCTCTGTCTTTAGGTTTTGATATGGTAACTGACACCTAGCTATCAGATCTTGGACATCTGTTTGACAGTTTTGACTTGTAATTATTATGATGAATCCTTAAACAAACAGATCATAGTAGACAGTGGAAAGTACACTAGGATAAAGTAGAATCTGGTCTGTTACTAAGACTGAAGTGTGTAGGAGAAATCAAAAAATACTTTTTTATTTTTTAAAATAAACCAGCATTTTTTTCTGCTCTTCTACCTATTGAAAGCATACAGTACAATGCATTTGGCACTGCCAGTTTTAAACCCTGAATTATCTGGTAGAATTACAACTTCAAAGCAAAAGATGTTATTATTGCTTTCACTATGATGTATTTACTGTGGCACATGCTTGCAAAATGAAGAGCCTAAAGTAATACTTCTAACACCCTATTCAGACACTCAGACATAAGCAGACTGAAATCAAAGCATCCATTTCTCCCCTTTAATTCAACAGGATTTGTGAGGGTAGGACATGCTAAGAATATAAGGTTGTTTTTACTTTGATTCCTTAATAAATGGACTTAGGATCCACGCTGGAAAGCTGTAACGTATGTGCATAGCAAGGGGGTTAAGGTGGCACAGGGTTAAGGTGGGAAGGCATCAGAAGTCTCTTTGCTCTGTTTCAACCTTCTGAAATTTGATGCCATTCACCAGAGGTCTCCTAAGTGTAAAAGTTTGTCTCCTCTTGTTAAATTGCCACCTGCTCAGGGAAACGCTAATCCATTAAGGTCAAGCAGTTCTGAGAAGGTGCTGCAGTGCCTGGGGCAGCCTCTTGAGTTTCACTTCTAGCAGCTGCAGGAAGATGAAGTCGGGATGGTCCTTGTTACTGAAATTAGACAGATCAGGAAGTAAACAGAGCTTGCCTTTCATCTGATCTGGCTTTGAGATGGGAAAGGTTGGGGAGGGGGGGCAGAGCAGAGGGTGAATTCCTCTTCTAATTACTTTATGGGTCAGTTCTCCAGACTTTGTGTCAATGTCAGACATGCATAATCTTTTTTATTTTTAAATGAGAGAAAAAAATCTCATGAACTACTGAAGATTTTAGGGTTTACTATCATTTAGTTCTCAATACCATGACTTTCATGGGGATTATTGTATTTTCCTTTGGGAATGAGCAGCCAACAGATCTAAGACGGGAAGAGCAGTACTGTCTGCATAAACTTCTTGCCCCTTTACACAGTGAAACCTTTGCCTTTTGTGTTCATTGCTTGGCTTCTTTTTTTCTGAAGTGGATTTGAGGATTATGAAAGGCACTGGACTGACAGTACAGGCTGCAGCCCTCTTTTCTTCATACCTGAACTGCTGGGATAGCAGCCCTGTGAGACCATCTCCTCCTCACAGATCTGAAGGGACAGACACGAACAGTAGAAGAGTTAGATGTCACCTCCGTAGCAAAGGCTTCCCACATCGTCTCCTCTCTCTGCAGCCTACACCAAAGACCACCCTGCACAAACCACAGCCCCTCTGGGGGGGCATCATCACTTTGCAGAACTCCCTGATTTGCAGATGGTGACTTTGGAAAAGAGAGCAAAAAGCCTGAATGATCTAAAGCCTGAATGATGGAAGATCATTGAGGAGCAGTGCCTAGGTGTGCTCAGCATGAGCTGTAACTCACAGCAGCAGTTCGGATGTGCTCCAGCAAATGAATGAAACATACCCAATCTTGTTTTGTCTTACTGAGAGCCAATATTGTCTGGGATCAGCTGGGGCAAAAGCAGACTTTTCAACACCTTTTTTGGATAATGTAGGCTGTGATTATATGAATTCCACAGGCACAGGCAGCCTTATTGCCTCAGTCCCCACTTCTTACACACCCACTTGGAGCCCTATTTTCACAGGGGTTTTAAGAGCTGCTTTAGAGAGCTGTGATAATCCAGGGGATTAGTGAGAGCCAGAGGGGAGCCAGACACGTGATGCCCCACAACTGAAACATGCAGATGCTTTTCTTTGATGTGATAAGGCGCAATGAAGCCTTTAAAAACCGAGGTGAATGTTTTGTAGAGCACTGCAGCATCCTAACTCTACTAGGGCCTTCAGAAGTCAAGGTGCTCTGAAGACAGCTGGTCAACTACTTGGTTCAACTAAATTTTTTTGCCCCGTTGATTCTGCTCAGCCAAAGCTCTCTCCTTCACCTTCCCCAACCCCTCTGCTCTACCAGTTTATGTGGCAGTGGTTGTGAGCAAGCAAACTGTATTTTACCTCTGGTATCCCCAGTGAGATGGAAAGATGCCCTCCTCCAGGATCAGTTATGTCTGCATTATCGGTAGCCAGAAGGAGCCTTTTGACTGGATGAAAATAGGCGTTTTCTACAGTCTTCTTTCTTCCTCTGACTTGCAGCGGGTGTTTGAGTCTCCCAGAGCCAATGGTTTAATTTGTAAGTTTTCCCTCTTCTTGTAAACTAGGCAAGACACTCAGGTGCCTGCCTTTCCCTCCATAAATTCTCAGAGTGTTTCTCCACCAGAGGCAAATGCATGTAGCTACATTTCTTTTTGCATAATTGTTTCTCAGATTAAATTCAGAAAATCTCCAATGTGCATGCAGATGCAAAGAAGTACATATTTAATCATATATCTGTATGTCCCTATATATATATGTACAACTAACTGGGGGACCAGGACATTCACTTGGCAATTTTATTTCATGGTAGAAATCTGTATGCACACACTTGATGTCAGTTATGTCATTAGGGTCTAATGAGGATTATATTGTGCTGAGCATTTTATAGAGATCAGAGGAAAAACAATCTCTATGCAAAGTAGTTCCAACCTACAGAGGGCAAAATAACTGGATAAGGTGATGGAATAAGACTTTTTTTCTTGTTAGAAGATGCATTTTTCTAGGACTATGTTGAAATTTCTTTTCTTACCCGATATTAAGAAAGCACAAATATTTAGTAGCACTTGAAGTCAGTAATTCATAAATTCACCAGCAACTCTCAGAGTTCGTTTGAATCTCCAAGGATGCACATCATCAGGATTGTTTAAAAATATGACTCACTGATTACAGTGAGTCTGCAGACTACAGATCGGAAAGTGTACTCTAAGGTTCCCTCAAGATATGTCCACAAGCCCTGCAGATTGAATTTTTAACTAAAAAATGCTCACTTAAGTGAAACAGTGATAAAATACCATCATAGACCCAGATCCTGAAGCCAGACATCTTTACTTAGATCTTAGAATCCATACAGATTGAATTCTAAATGAAGTTATTGAAAACTACCTTTGCATTCAGAAGCCATCACATGCCAAAAATCTCAGAATGATGGATAAGATATTGAGAGACACTACTGTCTTCTTCTTTGTGGTACTTTTGCACTGTTTCATCTCTTTTATTTCTCCAACATTTCATACTTATATTTCTCACATCTCAGGTGAGAGTCCTAATAGGTAAGATAGACACTACTGTGATGTCATTGCTTGTGTGTGGAAATAATTACTGGGGGTTTTGGTTTTGTTCTGCATTGTTGTGAAAACGGGTCTTAAAATCTCAAAATCTGTCATTAAATAGAACTTTTTGGGGTTTTGACCAGCCTAGCTTTTCTCCACCATCTGCTTGGCAAATCATCGTCTTTGGGATGCAGTTGGAAGACACCTATTAGGATTATTATAAATGCTGCTGGAAAATAAACACTTTATTGGAATTTTTATGTTATTCCACCAGACAAGGACACTCTTGCTAATTAGACCTTTTCTCTCCACTGCCAGTTTCAGTCAAGAAGAAATGTAAGCAGTACACATTTGGAATTTTGTCATTGTGATTAAACACATAGTTATTTCAATGCAACCTAGAGAAGATACATCATTCAATATACCTCTAGGTATAGTTCTTTCCTTGGCTCAAGTGTTTGCCTCTTGTTATTTTGGCACAGACTTAAAATGAGTATTTAGTCAAAAATGCCAACTGAATTCTAAAAGAGCATCCAGTCAGGACTGGGCACAATAAGAATATTTTAAAAATAATGACAAGAAACCAGCAAACTAACCAGAAGATCAATTATTGTAAAGAAACTGTTCCTGACATGAGCTGAAATCTGTAGAAACAATGTTTCGTAATAGCCACACATCAGCAAATCTCTTCTAGATGCTCTTTTTAATCTGCAGTGTCTTGGTTTCAAACTCCCTGCAGAATAAGGGATTATGGCTTTCATTTTAATGTTCCAAAGGTACAGTACCGCATATTCTTTCAAGAGCCTCTTGACAAAGAGAACAGAAGATGTTACCCTCTTTATGAAGTGGAAAGCTTTTAAAAGCCCTTATTATTATTCTGCAAAATGCAAACACAGCTCAGGAGGGGTCCCTGATAGGAAGTGATTTGCATCTCTTGGAATGATTTAAAACTGACGAAGAAGAAAACTTGAGTGGCTTCTTACCCACTGTGGACCTTGAAGGCTTAGGCAGAAAAGGAAGTTAAATATTGAAATTATTTTGCTATTGAAAGACACAAAAGCTGATCTGATATTTAGGCCTTCTGTCCCTATCTTTATCGTCTTTGACCTTGACTCAGGGAATCACCAATTTCCATTTTATCAACAGCCAGTGGCTGCACAGTCTCTTGCTGATATTGACAGCACATTGTGCTGCTTCAAAAATTGCACTGTCTTACTTCTCAATAAGTTAGTTATTTTTAAATATTGCTTTATCTACTGGCAACATTAAGATTTTCTTTACAATAAATTCCACATAGCTCTAGGACAGCAAGCTGAATTTAGGGACAGAATCATGGGGAAGTAGATAAATAAGTGGGTTTGGGCAATTGACTCTGGAAGTTCAGCATGTGTTAAGATATTCGAAAGAACAGATGACTTTCCTGAACTGAAGAAACCGTAAATGGGAATCAAAAAGGCAAATAACTAAAAAGAATGCATTTAGAAGACTTGTTTTCCTTTTAGAAGACCAACATACCAACATCTAAACCCACAATTTTAGATAAAATTTACTGTATACTAAAAATAGCATAATATCTTTTACAGAGAAGCCCATAAGAAATGCTACAAGAATATGTGGAAAATCAACAAGTTCTTTGATCGTTAGATCTGACTCAGTAATCTGCAGAGATACAAAGTGATAACTCAGATTCTTAACAAGAATTACTGACACTACTATTTGTTATATAACACAATTTGATGGAAATGAACCAAAATTTCTAGCGTATGTTGCTCCTCTAGAAGAACAGAGTTTGCCTGTACAGTCTGTGAGGTCAACACAGGCTTCACCATTGACTTGGTTGGAGCAGAATAAAACTGGTGAGGAAAGAGAAGAAACAAAATGTGAGCTTGACCAGTCATGCAAACACCAGAGAAACGACCCATCTAAATTATCACACAAAGAGCTCCGAAGGAGCCCCAAACTTCATCTTGCTTTCCTGGATGCAGTTACTTTCATGATGTATGGGACCACAGATTGTCCTAGACTAAAAGCACACTTATAAAGAAGATGCCATAAAGGCCAGCCAGCCACAGACACGCTGTGTTCCCCTTTTGTCTCCTTTGAGCCTGCCACACCCAGCCTGGATCTCTGTCCATCAGCCACAGACAATGAGTGTCTGGGCCCTTTGAATGCTGAGGATGCCACTGACTACCACAGGGGCCATATTTCATGCAGTCATAGTTGTCTACACAAAATGGAATAGCTTTTAGGCTGCCCCTTTTACTCTTCCACTTCCTGTCTTCTACAGCAGTGCATTTTGAAGTAAACTGGGACTGATTGGAGCCAGTGGAATATTTTCCAGTACACCCTTTTTGGTGGAGTTGCCGTCTTCTGGCAGCTGTGCCCAGAGATGCAGAGGAAACCCTATTTCAACCAGGAACTTCATAGCACTGTAGTTAACAGCCAAAATAAAGAAGTCCACAATTAGTAGGCTGACAGTGATTGCAAACGGATGAGATATTACAGCTTCTCCTTATTTGAGATTGAATCCTTATTTTAGCGAGGTGATAAAGACCCTTGCAGTTTGGAAGATAATTTTTAGTTATTCTGGGCTTTGGTGAAATGCTAAATAAAAGCACATAGCACAGTGATGTTCTGAGCTTGATGAGTCCCTTCTAGGGACTACAGCAAACAAAATTAGCAAATAATAATCATAGCAATCAGTGGTTCCTCTTAAAAGATTGAATATTCAGAAAAGCAAAGAAGAAAGGCATTCTGAAGTTTATGTCCACAGTATCAGGTGAGAAGAAATAACATGCGGGAAAATTCAACATAGCAAAAGTTTAACTTTTCAGATGGACCAGGATGTTGCCTCCAGCTTCACTGACAAGCTCAAAGTCTCTTGGATTACACATCTAGAAATTTGGTGGCCAGCCATGATTGGGTAATTGAGAATAAAAGCAGTCTCTTCTTGGCAGCAAGAATACAATAATGCCTCTGTTACTACACTAATTTTTCCTCCTTATGCTAGGCTTCTTGCTTATATCTGAATCATGGTGAAAGAGTAAGGATGTGAACTAAGATCAGAAAGCAGCATGCAGGAGCAAGAATGTTTCTTCTGCAGAGGAATGGCACTGCATTTAATAAATGTCCTCAGCTTTAGTTCATTCAAAAGCATTTCGTAATGAAGCCCATTGTTTAATCTTCTCTCCTCCCATAGTTAATAATATTCTAATTATAATAATTATTATTTCTTAGCATTTACATAACACTATATATCTTCAAAGCATTCTCTAGCTATGAATCACACTGCTCACAATTTAAGTTATAGAACTAGCCAGGATTTCCCTGCTAATTTTTTGAAAGGAAAACAGTTTTCTGAAGTCCTGATTTTATGATGTGGAGAGGTATAGTTCCTATTAGCTCATATTTGAACCTGGATATCTGGAGCTTTCAGTCCAACACAGTAGCCTAGTTCCTTTGGGAAAAGATAAGGACCACATGTCTATCTGTGGCATTCAAACAGCTCAGAGGAATACTGAACAGGGCCCAAAAGGGACAGGTAGATTTGGTCCAACAAATTGAAATAGAACATTTAGTTGACTATTTTTAAAAACACGTTCACAATTATTAAAAAAAAAAAAAAAAAACAGAATAAAAAGAAAAGAAGAACAACACAAAGAGGCATTTTCAATACTGTAATTTACAACATGCAAATTTTGAAGTAGTGGATTTTCCTTCAAGATGAATGTCCAAGTTTTCATCAGGTCTATTAAGTCCAAAACTGTGACAGAGCATTGTGACATTTCCCTCACCTCTAGCCAGCTGCTGTGTGAACCAGGGTCTCAGAAAGCAAATGGGGAATTCACTGTCTCCAGCTGAAGAAAGAGCACAAAGAAAGAGGCAATTGTGTTCTTAAATAGGGAAAGGCCAGTGCTGGGACTTGGATGCCCAAACTTCAGATGCATATAAGTACCTTGCCAGCACAGGAACACAAGACTAATCACTCCTCCTTGGTCACCAGCGGTCACAGATGGAGAAGGAGGTTTACTGGTGGTCTCTGCACAAGATGCATGACTGACACAGGCAGGTTGAAATCTCCCCAAACATGTCTGTTTCACTTCACTGAGTGCTGAAGATGTTATTTTTGTTAGGTCAGAGCTCTGAGATGGCTCTAGGTAGACAAGATTAATCCCTTGTGGACAAGGAAAAGTAGCTCATGGCTTTACTGTTAAAGAATCTTGTGTATTGACCAAAAAACCAAAATCTACTTTCCTTTAAATTTGCGCTACCTCTGACCTCCCCACAGAAAGCCATGACTTTTCACCTTCTGATGGCCTTTCTGAGGCCAAGCTTGGGTTTGGTCCATAGATGATATTAAACCATTATGTTCAACAATTATCCGTATAATCTGCCAAGAAAATAATCACTGCTGCATTTAACTTCATAAGAGATGGTTAGTCCTGGACTATGTATATTAATGAGTTTTGAATGAGTGACGTTTGATAAAATATTCACCATCTCTTCAACTTTCTTTCATTTCTTTTCTTGCTGGAGCCCTTTCATATTTGAAAATTAATTATGCACACCATATTTAACCAGGGTGAAAATGAGACTTACATGGAACCTTTCCAGCTCTTCATTACATATTTAATTGTTAAAATAATCAAGCTATCCATCACACATTCTGCCACCCAGTCGCCTGTCACCTTGGAATCAGTCAAAAAGATCATAGAAGAAGAAGTGTAGAAACAGAAATTTCACATTTCTTGAGCTGAGCAGTTTTGCTATTGAGAGGAATGGTCTTGGCATGGCATAATTGGGTCATGTTTGCAAAAATAACAAACGGCATCTTCATGGAATCTTCTGTGCTTTGGGTTTCCTTCCATTAAGCCCTAAAAACTATTGCCATGTTATAGGAAAGTTCTTTAGCACAGAAGAAATTCAAGTTCCTCTGTCTTCTCATTGATTTTAGAGCCTGGCTAAAACACTTTACAAGGTGCACAGTGATCTGGCCAGCATTTAATAGTAGCTACATGCTATGTGATGCTTTTCATCAAAACCTTGTCCATGGACTTCACTAAAATGCTAGGTAACACAGACCTTGCTTAATGGATGGTGAAACAGGAAGTCTAGAACAGCATCAGGCTACAGCAGTAATCCATCAAACACAACAAGGCATTTTGTGGAGCCGAATCCTTTGTCCCAGAAAACCACGAGGCAAAAATAGGAAGAAGGATGAAACTTCCACCTCCTGAGTTTGACCACAGTGCTCCCTTCACTCAGCTTTTCACATACCAAGAGCTGGATGAAGTCTGCTGGGATGTTTCATTGAAATATGGGGCTCAGTGCTGCAGGATCAGAAGCCCTTATGATGCCATGAATGCACAATATTTGAAAGATGTAAAGTACAAAGAATTCATGGATTTTCTATGGACCCTTGGATTTTTAGAAAGTAGAGGAGTAAAGGTGTGAAGAGGAACAATGTTGTTTTACTTATGTGGGTGTCATTCCATGACTATTTCACATGCTAAAGGTTCATAATGTCACCAGGAAAACAATACTGCACACAGTATTTTTTAAATATAGGTATATTTCAGTAGGCATAAAAATATAACCTGGTTTCAATTCACAAAGGAGCATAGATGAGGTGCAAGTTTTAACTTTTCATATTTTACTGAAATTTTATTTCACAGATTTCTGTGCTAGAGACAAAAGGATCAAGAGGAATATCTAATTCTTATTGTCAGTCCCACAGAGGTGAGATTTTCAAAGGCATTCTGGTGGGGACAGAGTAGCCCAGTTAGTTTATTTAAGCCCAGTCTCACTATGTATTTCTCTATAAATAAAGTATGATTTCAATTAATTACCCAATTTTACATAACAAAGAGTGGGCTTGTAACTAGACAGGTCTAACAGAGCTCAGCAAAACAGCAGCTTTAAATGGCTATTATCTAATGCTTTAGCAGTCCCTAGCAGTAATTGTACATTGCCCTGTGGTCTAAAGGGAAAATAAGCTTCCTCTTATTTCATGCACAAAGGTAGAACAAATACTATTAAAATCTAACTGGAGAGCTTTCTAGAGTGTATTAAATAAATCTCAGCTCAGGCAGGCTGTGATGTATTGTGAAGGTCACAGCTGATATGAACAGTGAAGTAGCTACTTGTTGGGAATTAATGCATTTGGATGAAGTTGTGCCTATCAAATAGGTATATGAGCGGGAAAAAGAAAAAAAAATAAAACCAAAGCAAATCAAAAAACTCACAGAAGATGCAAGAATCACAAAACAAAAGTCACCAACACCAGCCATAGCTTGAAAAGTATCAAGGACAGAACCAGTGAAGCGAATGATCTATCTTATAAATTAGACTTCAACTAGTGTAAAAGCAGCCAAAGTGAGGGCCCAATTGTTTTTGTAGCCTGTCGGAAATAATTTCAAACCTGACAGGATACCATGGCTCGTAGTGTGATCTCACAGATTTCAGTGGTCATGCTGAGAGATAAGCAGAGAAGCACGGTAAAAACCCTGATAGCAAAAGCACTGCTGCCAGCTTTGCTGTACTAAAAAATTATCATTCACTCCAAATAGCAGATCAGGCAAGCACTGAATGAGTTCCCTTTCCTTCTCTCCCTCCTCCTCTGCCTGTGTCCCTGCTACCACCCTCTTTCTTCCCCTTTCCACTCCCTGGGAGTACATGAAATGTTGTGTTTTATAGTATCAAAACCAGCTGTTACATCCAGTAACAACAAGCATCAAAAGAATTACACTGTCATCAAACTATCTTATGATATCATTAGTGTCCTAAATTAAAGCAGTATGATTACCCCAGCAGAGAGCAATCAACCATACACAGATACTAATGCTGCAGGTAGGTTGTAGAGTTCCACTGGAGGAGAAGGTGCCGTGCCCTTGCTCTGTAATTATGCCGGTAATCGACTGACAAAGCTGTTTCTTCTGCTACAGATGGCAACAGGCAGAGCCACACACTTTGTTTGCCTGTTTGAGATGGTGTGCATGTGCCAGCTCCTCAGATTCCCAGCTGCTTGGCCCAGGAGGGCTCTGCAGCCTGCCACATTCAGGTGGGAGAGGGGCAGGTCTTGTCAGCCCTGCAAGATCATATAAGTACTGCCTGGACCAACATGGAGCCCCAAGCACAACAGGAAGCCCATGGGAAGTTGTGACATCTCTTTTGCTGTTAAAACCCTGGAGCTTCCTCAAGCAGGACAACCAAAGGGACTGGTGGATGAAAGGATGGTAGCAGAGGCACCGGGTTTGGAGTGCAGGGCCCTTGGGTGGGGGGTGTTATTGACTACTTAATGCACAAACCTCTACCCATAAACTTCCACTGCTAGCCATTTCTCTCTTTTTGGAAGCTGCAGTGTTGGCCTGCAGAATGGGAATGCTTCTGTTTTCCAGGTCTGGAAAGATTTATTTCCTCTGACTTATAACCTCATATACTTGGAGTAGTATCATTACTACTTGCATTTGTATGATACTACAAGGCCCTGTCCAAAGCATATTACCTGGAGATTAATATTTTCCTGGCAGAAACATTTACTAATTCCACTAAAGGTACAGTTTGAATGCATTTAATTTATGTGGACAATCTTCAAGCTGGTGGGGAGGAAAGAGAGTCCTCCGAGAAAAATACTAAGCAGGGATTGCAGGGAACTGAATTCAGTTCTTAGTGTTGATGCAGTTTCAACTGTCAACAAATTACTTCATTAGCCTGTACTCGCTGTCCCAAGTGGAAAACAGAGATATTTTCTTTGATGAACATATCCAATTCTAAAGTAGCTGTTCAGGACAATAGTCATTTAACAAATGCTTTCATTTCTAGAATCTATCACAATTTGAGTCCAATAGCAATTTGGCTGTCTAGCTACGGTGCTGTAAACAACTGTGCTGGTGTGGGTCATGTGCAACTAGAAGATGGGGTACTGTTCCATTTAGCTTTTTCTCAGTAAAGATGCTCAGCTGAAGCTTTCTTGCTTTACCCCAGGTCCCCAGCACTATCTCCTCAGTTCAGTACCCACCAATTTAGTGATTTGACCCAGGTTAAATGCCCATGACTTTTTTTCCCCCACCCACCAAATCCTAAAAACACTTGTAGTAACACAGCTACAGGGCTGGAAGATGAAGAGTGGGAAGAAGAGAATTATTTTCCTTCCAAAACTTTACCTTGCTGCTGAGAAAGGTGCTTGGCAATGTAGTCCTGTAGACAGGCCAAGGCAACACCATCTTTGTTTTACAGTCAGGGAATGAAATCCCAGAGGTATTAATTGCTTCACCCCTGGTCACACAGGAATCTATTGCAGGGCCAGAAATTTGACATAGATCTCTCATATCTCAGGTCAGTGTCTTAATCACAAAATAATCACCAGAAATTTGAATAGTTAGCTTGTCTGTGGAAGTGGAAGGGGGTTTTATTGCTATGATCTATAAAGACAGAAATGGCAGCAATACATTTCTAGTTCCTGGAAATCTTTAAGTTAACTTATATTCTGATCATGGGAAAAATGACACTCCTAAAAAAGGGAATAAATTGTGCAAACTTCATAAGAAGTGTTATTTTCATATGAAGTTTGTACAATTTGCAGTCTACAGGAAGCTGCTTGCACAATGCAAACTCAATTGAGGACTCAAAAATCATACTCTAATTTTCACTCTTACATCATCAGTAGCCAGGAAGAGTTTTTAAACATATTCCAGAAGTCAAAGGTCCAGAAAAAGAGCCACCTGTTTAATTTCTTTTACTCCTGCTGGTGGCAGAATGCTGTCCAAAATTAGGAGGCCTAATTTCTTTCAGACTTACCCTGAAATAAAAGAGAAAAATCTTCCAGCCCAATTCAAGCTGTCTAATTTCTAAGACAGAATTACCTTCTAGAATACATAAATATTAATACCGATAATAGAATAATAATATTCCTTCACACTTGATTTCAAGCAATTATTTAATTTTATTAATCCAAACAGAGCATGCAGGATTTCACTTGCCCATTTCACTTTCTCTTTTTGTGATGAATCCTTCTGATTGCAAACTTTCATTAACTTACAGTGTGCTGTCCTGCAGGTGCCAGACAGGCCACAGAACTGCTCTGCTCTAACACAGGTGTGAGGCAAAGGGTGAGATTTTTGGACACTTTTCTCCACAAACAGTTGCAGGAGGCAACTCTCTGGCATCCACCAGCACTCACCGTACTCAGGCCGTGGTTCCATTCCTGCTGGAGCAAAGAGCCTGTTCACCTAAGGGCAGAAGCAAAGGGGTGCGATGCTGCCAGGAACAGAGCTTCTGGCAATAAAGTGCTTTGTCAAGCCCAGATTTAGCTGATCTAGCACTGGCAGGCCTCAGTCCCATCAGGAAAGAAAATTATCATGTGGGCAAAAACCCTTTCCCTTTTTCAGATGTTAAAATAAATGTCCAGTATTTGTCCCTTAGACTCACGCTGGCCCAAAATTTCATCCAGCTACGAAGTCCAGCCACTTACTGCATCCTTTGTTTTCTCCTTCAAATGTTTCATAGATTTATTTGTTGGTCTGCTGTCTATTGCATGTAATGTAGAAAAAAAAATGAATTCATGTTTCAAAATACTGGCTGGGTTTTTTTGGGAGTATCAAAAAGGCAAACTTTCTTTTGAGCATCTATGTCCAAGACAAGGCTGAGATTTTAGTTTATGGCCCACTCTGTGGCCTTGTGTTTGCACAAAACAGCACAGTGAGAAAAATCCTTCCTTATCTCTAGGAAATACGTACTGCTCACATCCCACAGAGGCCCCACATTGAAAGGCTCCATATATGGCTGGAATTTACCACAGGTACGTGCTTCTAATATAGTTCTATTGCCTCCCTATTTCTACATGACTTTCCCTTTCCTTCCCCCCATTCTGAAGGAGTTCTCAATTGCTTTTGTGAAATAAATACTAAGAGAGCATGATGACAACAAAGGCCGGGAAGGCATCACAAAATTTAAAAACTGAAATAATACAGTAGGAGTATTGCAGTAGTGTAGTATCTTTCAACAGATGTTGTAGAAGAAAGTATTAATGAAGCTTCAATCATTTAACCTTTGAGGTAGGTAATATTACTGTACACACTTCACTAATGAGTAAACAGAGGCCTTGGCGTGTTACAAGCCCTGTCTAAAGTTACCCAGCAGGTTAAAAGAAAGGGAAGAGAAGTAATGATATTAAGAGCAGCAGAAAATATTTCTAGCATGACATCATGCAAATTTTCTTCCCTACTTCCAGTAGCTAGCACCATTTTATTTCCCAAATTATGGTAGTATAATACATATAACCCAAGGGTTAACCATTTTCCTGTCATAATGTAGGAGTTGCACTCTTTTCTGTGGGTATTATTCCAGGTTTCCCCTTTTCTTCATTTGCCCACTGACTCCCTTCTTCCCTCTCAGCTTTGTCTTCCTCACTTACGTGCTTCCAAGTTGGCAGCCAAGGCTGCAGAGGTCAGAGGAGTAATTTTCAAGTAAGGATACCTTTGCAAAGGTTTCCAAAGGGTTCATTTAAAGCCTGAAAATACGGGAACAGATTGTCAACTGCCTTTCAGCAAGTTCCTAACTGCAGCATCATCTCTGGAGAGGAAACCTCTGTATGCATTTTACGTGTTCAATCTGCACAGTCACCTCTTGGGATCAACTCACATTCAAGGAAGTCATCCCCCAGGAAGAGAACAAAACAAGTGTTGATTTCCCAAAAGACCACCTGAATGTAAAATTTCCTCAGTGCCTTCCTGGAGGAAACAGAAGAATAGGAAAGGTAGGATGGACAACCAGGTGGACAGGGGAAAGAAAATCAACCATTCTATCTTTACAGACTGGACTTTCGGGGTTCAAATGTGAGCCTCTTTCTGAGGCCTGGAGTGGTTCCAGACAGCTGTGGATTAAGGGGGTGGGAGAGACCAGCTTTCCTCCCAGCGCATGCTTATTTGTACTTGTGAGCAAAACGCTGCACTACTACAGGAGCAGCGCAGATAATGTGCCTTGGAGATGCAAAATCAGTTAGCCTGGCACATCTTACAGACCTCTGCAAAACAGAAGTGCTAGCAGGAATACCAAAGGAGGTAGGTAACGTATGAAAACTGCCAAGAATCTGCCCCACAGTTATTTTCAGCCTTTCTTTTTTGCCTGGTCTCTGCCCTAGCCAGTGATGTTTCCTTTCCTCCTCGTTTGGATTCAATAGCCATAACAGAAGTCCGCAGCTCCCCCTCTCTCCCATTTATTCCAAGACATAATGTAGTAATTATACTTACATTTTTAAAGGTAGACATTTCTCCATAGGCCCTATCAACCTGTGGCCTCACGATTATAATTACTTGATCTACAGACTGTTAATTTTTTATCTTTCATAGGAATAAAATAGCACAGGAATAGGATGCAAGGAAATGCGGAGAAGCTGCAGACAGATACCGGTTAATGTTCTCTAATGACTACTGTATATGACAGGAAATACAAATACCAGGGGCATCAGAACGTACCTGATTTTACTTATATGTTTTTCTAATTTCCTATTTGTCAACATGTCAACAGACTCGGTGAAATAGATTACATTTCTAGGTGGCTTCCCGGGTTATAAGCAGCAAGAAAACCATCCAAGTAGGTTTCTGTTTACTACTTTTCCAATTAGATTTGCATGGCATTGATGCTTGCTCTCAGGAGTCTATTTGCAATACTGGGAAAGGGTGTGAGTGAAATGAGGCCAATCCACGACAAGTTTCTACTTAGCCTAGTTTTCCCTCAGTTACTTATGACATTTCTGTTTTTCCAGCCTGTAAACAAGATGAAAACCAGGAAAAGCAAGACTTGGTAATAAAAGTGCTTACTCTGGCTGGAAAAAACTGGTCCAAAACAGCAAGCCTGGCTTTGATTACATGTAGTAATCAAGCTGTGTTCATAATTACTTGACTTAATGTCTCAGGAAATGTTAATCTGCACGTGGAAATCTTGGTTCTAGAGACTGTATGATCCACTGACATCGGGTAAGAAGTTAAAGTACTTCATGCTTCCTTTTTTTCCATTGTAGTTTCATGTTGGGGGAGGGCTAACAGAGATAATGGAAAAGCTGGTTAGTAAATGAGCATTTTTATCTAGGCCAGGATGGTAACAATACTAAACAAAACACCACAAACAAAACCTACCAGCAAGTCAATGAAGCTGGGTGTAACTTGTACGGGAGGGCTCATTTTTTTCCACTGGACTTAAAGTGCACTAGCCTGACAGCATATATTTTAATATACTTCAGAGTTTAGTGAACTAGGAAGATACTTTGCTGAGGATATCACAATGTAGTAGAAGTACTCTGATATCAGGCTGGATCCCAGTGGTGACTGTTTAGGGTAAACTGTAAGTTTTCGAATACTGTTTCCTCAACATCACCTAAAGAAAGACATACATTAGATGTCAGGACTGTTAACTATGCCACGGTGAATTACACAATTGCACATTGCATTCAAAAATAAAACTGCTTCAGGTCTATACAGGTCATTGGGAATGGGAGGTGTGGGAGACTAAAGGAGCTCATGGGATGTGTGTCATCTTGTTTATGCGACAGGTAAGTATTGTGGTACTGCAGAAACTCTCCCAGTCCCCATCAAGAGTTTCACTGCATGCGGCTAAGTGATTTTCATTTGATGGCAAATACCAGTTTCTTTTTGTCCTCTGTGAGTGTCTTTCCTCCTTACAACTGTTCAACTGCTTCCCGTTGCTGCCAGTTAGGCATACAAAGAGCTTGGGGAGGGAATGGAGAGAAGCTTGGGGAAAAATCTTAGTCATTCTGCAACACAGGTGAAGAAGTCCTTAAGACTATATTTAGGTTTAACAGAACAGCAAAAGTATGAGTAAAATCTGGCAATCTGGAGAATGAGCCAAATAAATTGTGATTATTTTGGCATGTACTTGAATACCTGTTTTCAAGCATTTCAGAAACTGAGGTGCTATTTCATCTTGTCAGCAAAACCTGACACGTTTCTATAGATCAGAATTATTTTCAACTATTTGACACAGGTATGGATTTTCTTTTGAGATCTCTGGATTTTACTCATTGTCAATACATCCTAGGCCTGCATTTGCCTTTTCCACAGGATCAGCCTGATGGGTCTCAGCCATCGATGTGCTTGACTGATTGTACACCCAGTTCTTTCCCTTCTGTTATTTCCAGGTAAGAAGCTCTAATAAAAAGCACCTAAAACTTGTTGTTGCTTCACGGGTAAGTGACCAAGCACTTCATGCTGCTGCTCGTATCTTGCGTAGTAGTCTGCCTCCATTGATTTAGACTTCCATCCATACTGTCTTTCTGGTATGTATGCTATATATCTCCACAGCCAAGGTTTCCCAAGGTTAGGAAAACCTCAACAAATTTCATTAACACTCTCTTGCTTTATATGACATGGTCAATCATGCAAGTATTAAGTAAAACCTGTCATAAGACTGAGCCTGCAGGAACCTGTAACTGCAATACCTACTCTTTCAGCACAAAATGCTGTCATATGCCCTTTAACCTGTTCTACCCCACCTCAAAGCTCTTGACCAAATCCTCCCTTTATGCCTTGGTAATTTTCCACCCCTGTGATACCAGTGCTTCCCACAAGTCCAGTCAGACGAAATCTTCTGCACTTCATTTGTCTAAGAAAATCTTACCAAGAAGTAATATCAGTTGAGTGTGAAAACAATCTACATTGATGACCCTGTGCTGCATTTTTCACCCCTTTCACCCATTTGTTTCCACACTTTTTTATTATTTTCTCTGAAAACACATTCCAATAACTTTTATAATCAAAAGTGCTAGACCTGTAGTTAACCAGATTTTTATTTTAAAACCTTGAATAAAAGTAACAGATCAGACCCAGAGAGTTTTTAAAAGTAAGATTATAAGGAGCAAACAATATTTTTCAGATAATATTTCTGGAAATAAGCAGCATGGAAAATAGTTTCCCATGAGTGTCAGTAGCGGTTCATAAAATTTTACTCAGTTATCAGAGCATGTGATAATTTAAACTGATTCAAATCATACTGTTCATGGTAGAACCTCCCCCATGTGTGTTATAGGTGAACAGCATTATCACACACAGAGTGAGTTTGGCAAGACTAAAAATATGGTGATCCTTAGATTTAAAAGGTAAATAAAAGGAAGATAGCTGGCTCAGACCTCCCCAAATCCTTTGTTCTTTATAGCTAGCAATATAAAAACAAATAAACAAACAAATCAGCCCATCTCAGAGGTAAGCCATGCATAGAACTTTGTCCCCACATATTTCTGCCTAGAAAATATCTCTGCATTTATTTGCTGCATGCAAAATGCTGACTGGCACAGCAACCATAGAGTGAGTAATATATCACTGTAATCAAGGACAGCTGGTTTTCTTGTGGAGTTACCAAATTCTCTTCAGGAGCCCTAGCTTCTAATTATCTCTAACTAGGAGCAGCCTCCACCTTGCCTTCCCTCCCCAGCAATACAAGAGACTGTGGTGCAGCACCCCCAGCCTCCAGCTCTTGCTCCCACACCACGGGAGGCAATGTATTAAACATACAATGCATGTTCTAATAAGTGGAGCCAACGAGAGCTAAAGAGCTTGCAGCTGCTGGTACCACCTGTGTCCCTTCGCTTCCAGCCAGAACAATCTCCTCCCTGCAGTCCCTAGTTGTGGCGAGAGATAAAAGAGGCAGAAAGTGAGAGTGACATGTCTGGCTCATGTCCTGCTCTTGTCATGAAGGAGCCAGTTGATCTGGAAAGCTTGCTTGCTCCCTCTGTGAATGTGGATGATTGTGCCTCTTTCCCCCACAAGCAAGCAAACACAAGGTGGCCATGTATGAATTTCTGACTTATTCCTCTGTGCAGTGTGCCCCACATGCTTGTTGCCATAGTTCACAGAAGTGCAATTTCATTAGTCATCCCTGTTGCCTGTCCTGAGTCATGAGGATTGCTGTGAGATGGTAAACTTGGCTTGAGCAGGGCACAGACCTGGTGGGTAAATGTGGCTTTGGCAGACTGAATGGAAATCCATCCTGAGATCCATTTATTTTAGGAGACATTTTTATAAAGGCTGTTGACAGAGAGCTGGGGTATTTTTTTTTACCCTTCTCTTCTTTTTTAATATGCTGTTCCTTTTTCCCTTGCCTGACCGAGTGGTGATATGGATGCCGTTCAAAGTTTGGAATTATCTGTTGGCTACTTCACTGCCTCAGGGAAAATGGCATCCATTCAGGGATCAGAAAGACCATCAGTTGTTTGGATCTTTTTCCTTTCACATGGAGTTTTGTTTTGCTTTTTCCCTTTCTATGTATTTCATTTCTGAGTTGGCTGTTTTGAATCAATGCCAGTTGTGGGCCAGATTGTGCCATTAAAGCACTGGCCAGTTATTGTAGCCTGGATGGAAAGCAGGGTTGGCAGAAATAGACACTCACATAGATTCACACTAGATTATTACCAGTATTAGTTATCAACAATGAGAACTGAAACTGTTCTTTACATAATTTTTTCTGTATTCTCAAACTAGACTCTCTTCAAAACCATATGCAGTTTATCCACTCATTTTAGATATCCTCTCTTAGCTGACATTCCAAGCATGAGTGCTGGAGAGAATTCCCTCAGTCAAGTTTTATGAGCAACACCTGTACCCCTACAGTCTTGCCCTTCTTACTTCTCAAATCCAGGGGCCTTATTCCTTCCTTTCCCATGCATCATGTCAGAATGTTACTGCCAGACAGGATGTAACAGGCACAACAGAACACCTCTCTTTCTGGTCCAAGATGGATTCGGCTCCTTCTGTTTCAATTCAACATAAATTAATGACCCAAACTGCAAAGATATTTTTGCTTTGTAGTATAAAATCTGGGCTCTTGAAGCTAGCAGAAAGCTCTGGTTATAGCACCATTAATTCCTGTAGACATATCTTCTCTTCCACATAGAAATACTGTTCACAAACATTTTGAGGATTCCTTGTGTTTGCTCAGAATTTCTGAATCCACCACAACATTAGCAAGGAGATTTTTCCCAGAGTTTTTTCCTCTAGCTAGGATAACTCTGAATTTGTGTGTATTTCTCCCACAATTTAGATGTGGGGCTGTGATGACTGCTCCAGTCATTGGAGCAGTTGTTTTTCCTGTTACTAGTTTATAGGAAGTATTCATAATACCCTCATCAAATTATCTAGCACAAGCAATGGAGCAGATGAGAGGACTTTCTTTGCTTCTCTGGATTGCCTCACAGAAGAGCTCTCCCTCCTCACTGACTACACGGAGAGCCTGGGACTCCTCACCTCCTAACTTAGCAGGTGGCTGAGGCTGGTGGTGTGAATATCCTGCTGTGCCACTGCCTATTTACTGCTCCATGCGCCGTTTGTTTCATAGTCACAGCTACAGGGTTTGTTCTCCTTTGTGAAATACTCCGCAGATATTTAGGTGCTGTGAGAAAAGATTCTTGCATTTAATGGCCTGATTGATTACGACTGGTCTTGGAACAGAGGGAGCACAAGGGGTACATTGAACACTTTAGGGGACAGCATGATTTGATATTCCTGCTAGTAAATACATCAAGCAGAAAGTGACCATGTTAAACAAACGGCCTGGTCTCTATCTATACCATTAGCTCTGATAGTAAAGAGGGAATAAAAAATTTGACCCTCCAGCTTTCCATGTTGTCCCATGGCAGCTCCCAGCATTTGATTTTGTATTTGCACTGTAGCTCATTCCTTTCAATCATTGCAACACTGGCATTAGACCAATTTCATTTCTCTTGGCCTGCTTCTTGCTTATCCTCTGCATGCACTGATGGTCCAGTCCTATAATGTGACAGATGCTGTCCTGAAGCAGACAGAAATTGAGTAGTATTGCCCTGCACCTTCCACAAATGAAGCAAAAGATAGCCCAGACTTTTCCAGTTGTTACTAAGATATTACTTCTCTTATTTTTTTTTAATTATTATTACTGTTTTTCAGACATTGGACACATACAGTTAACATTATGTGACAACTGATACTATAAGTCTACCAGAAAGCGTTTATTTTCTTTAGGAACAATTGACTTTTCATTTTAATTTTGTTCCTCCACTCCTTTTACAAACACGCTATTTATACAAACCACTAAGGGAGGCAGATACTCATTCATCTATCCATCCACATTTCTGCACAAACACAGTTTGCATGTTTAAATTCAGATGTTTATGAGTGCATGAGAGAGAAAATATTAATGTACAAAGTTGGGTGTAACTCAACAAACCACATTACTTCTTTGAAAATGTGATGCCGTATTTAAAATACCGTTGACATGCTGACATGCTAAATTAAGAAATGTTTAAAAGCATTTAACGTTTCAAATATATCTTTATTCTCCCTAGTTTGTGTATGAAATTATAGATTCAAAACTTAATTTAAAGGTGTTCACATTGCCATCTCTTGTGTTTGGGGGGTTTAGAATAGTTGTTCTTACAGTGGGCTGCAGGAAGATTATTTTTCAATGGCTCTGTTGTGTGGAGCTTGACTAAGAAGTGGCAATAATTGTCATTAGTTAGTCATTAGGCAGTGTTTGGGCAGAATTGTTAGTGCTATTTTCAAATCACTCTAGTTTAATTATTTTTCATTGTAATAAGGTTAACAGTGGCATTCTATGCAACTGATACCTTGATGATTATTTGTGAAAGATTCAGGTCATCTCTTCTTTTTCTTGTGTGTGTGTGAATGTGCTCTTAGTCTTTCCCTGCTCCCAGATTTTCTTCTAATCATTACTTTATGTGCAGTAATGGCCAAGATAATGAGGTCTCATTTTAACTTCTTATGCTTCAGCTAGTCCTTTGTCACAGGAAGGAGGGACCTAGAGAGCTACTGTTTCAAAGCTTAAATCATGGATCCAGGTAACTGTGCCTCAAGAGCCAGTCCGGGGTAGCAGTAGATGTGTGGAGCAAAATTTTAGCCCACGCACAGGCGATTACAATTGTAGTGTAGCGAAAACACCCATCATTACTGCTTCTCAGCCAGCATTTTCCTCTCCTCTTCACAAGGACTCTCTCAGAAGAGAATTTGAGGTAATCTTTCACATGAGGTTGTCCGCTTTCCACCTAAATCAGCTGCAGAAACACAAGCATCAAGCTGATTTTAATCTTATGCTTTGTATGTAGGGTATACAGCAAACAGAGATGGAGAATAAATGTTTCAAAGCACTTCAGTAATTTAGGAGTCTAAGTCCTGTTGATTTGTCAAGTGTACAAAACCCACTACTAAAGAAACCTGGATCATGGAAAATGTTTTCCTCATCAATATTATGTTTGTAAGTTGCCTAGAGTAAGTGCAAACAGCATGATGCAAAATTGTGTAATTTGTTCATACAAACAGAAAATTCTCTTTCTGCCAAAGATTCGTAACATACGAATCTTTCAGTTACTCTTGCCAGTTTCTTATGTTATTTTTAGTATTGTATTTATCAGTTTGTATGTATACTTCACTTGAATTTTAAAAAGATGGACTAATTTGTATTGTATTTTATTCTTAGATGCACAGGTGTATGAATTTCCAGACTGGATTTATAACAAATATGTAAATGTACAAAAACCAGAAAAGACTACTGAAAACAAAGTTTTGTTTAGTTATGGCTAGATACAGCTATGTGCGAGTAAGCAGTTATCACACACTTAGCTGTATTGTGTTATGTGTATCCTTCTCAAGATAAAAGGAGAGGCAGAGCAGCATTTTCACATCATTACCAAAGCCACGTTACAGCAAAAGCGTTCAGTACACACATTATAGGACTCACTGAGATACTACTGTGAAAAGACTGGGGAGAAATTACGGGTTATTTAGATAGTATGACATAACCAGAAACAAAGATTTGTTGTGTTGTAATTCCCATTTGTAGTAGCCATTTTCTGTTGAACTGATTTCGTGATTTCAAAACATGCATTTCCTTATAAAGTCATATGCAAGTCACCTGCAAAGCAGACAGTACATTCAGTCTTCATGTGAGGTAATACACACAGAGAAAAAAAAAAAAAAGGAGAAAGAAGCACACAAAGATAGTTATATGAATCCTGGGCCTGATTCACTGCAGTAGCATTCCAGCCAAGTAATTCAAAAGAAATTAAGCCAGCACTGTATTGGAAGAGATCCACAATCGTAAATTAGGACTTCTTTTGGCATGCTTATGTGCAAAAGGGAAATTTGCTTGTTGGATTCTTTCCTCACTTTCACAACATAAATCAGCAGTAATTCCACTGAAATCAATGGAGTTAAGCCAGGTTAGAATGAAGGGGAGATGAGAATCAGATTCACAAAGCACAGTTTGCTGTGATTTAGCACACAAACGAGTGCCTTATAATCTGTTTACTAACAATGGATGAAATATGCAAATTGTCTTTTTTGGAAAGCAACCGTGAAAACGGAGCTTCATAAAAGGAAAATGAGGGGTGCGAATGTTCTTAGTTCCAGGCATTCTCATCCTCATTCAGAGGTTTGATACACACACACCGTCTAAGCGAGAAGAAAACTGCCAAGCCTTCAGAAAGCGTGCAGAAGTAAGGTAGATTATAACAAGATGTCAGACCGTGATGTGGAATGGCAAACATCCCTGACAGACACTGGGATAATCCAGCAATCAGGCCCTGAACAATGTCCCTCCAAGCAAACCCAGGCAGACCAGCCATGCCATTTCACAGTACAGGCTGCACCCTAAATTTACTGCAGAGCCTTGCAACTGTGACTGGGTCCAGGTGGATCCAGAGTCTGGTGGTCTAAAGAAGGAAATGTTCACAAAAACCCCCCAACTTTATGTTTTCAAAACCACAGAGGATTTAAAATGGTTGCAACTGAGAATCAGAATTCGTCAAGTGACTGAATAGAAGATCCCAAAATAGGATCCTAAAATAACTAGAGAGAGAAATGCTTTCATATTCACTTACCCATGGAAGAGACAGGAAGAGTTAATTTTTACTGGCTCTGAGCAAATGCTCATTTTGGGTTTCTGGATGCAGAACAAGCCTGGTGAAACTGCACATCATAATTAGAGAGATTATTTCCTTATGCTAAGTCTTTGAGATTTCCTTCTTTGGATTTTCTTTTTCCGTATGATTCTTTTATTCTGATCCAGGCTTAGCACAGATATTTTTGTTACCTGTGAGAAGACATTGTATTATGACATTCAAGACTGGGCAGAACATGCAACACATGGAGAGACTGGGATTTGTGTTGAGCATATCCTAAAGCACTGCCTCAGGAGCACTCCAAATTCCATAGGAGATCACAATGAAGGAGGGCAGAGCTTATCTTTTCCCAGCAAGCTGATGACCTCATATCTCTAATTCCTGACTTCTGTTAATTTCTAATAGGTGCGAGAAGGACCATCTCACAGTTTGAGATAACAGGGAGGAGCTGTCTCAGCTCACAGGGCTAAAAATCTTACACAGCTGGCTGGAAAATAGTATGAGGGAAACCAAAAACCTGTCACAGCAGGCTCTGGAACCCTATTGCCCAGAAGAGGGCAGACCTACAGTATTTTTCAGTAGACGGTGACATTCTTGCAGGTCTACTCTTTCTTTTGTCTATCTAGTCTGCTGTGTGGGCTGAAGAAATTAAATACAATGCAAATATACAAACAACCACAACTCTAGGAAAAAAAGTCTTAGGCATTGGTCTCAGTCCATGGGCTTAATCCTTTACCATTTTAGCTAGTCAAGAGTATGTTTTTCTGTCTGCCTAATAATTATTATGGTCACGTAAGTGAACTAGATCCATTTCACTGCTGTAGATCTAGACAAAAGGCCTGTCTCGAGTGAAAACTAAACCCTATGACAGAAAACACTAATTTTATCAAAGGTCTTCATTTTCCCCCATCAAGTAAAATGAAAATTATCACCCAACTTTCACCTTGTTAGTTTTCTCCCTACTTTTCTTCCTTCGTTCCTTCTTTTCCCACAGACTACTGAAAAAGAACACCTGAATACATGATGATTAATTTATTAAAGAGTATACAACTCTCCACAGATGTTTCTATTTCCATCATGAATAGATATTTCTATTTCACTGAAAGTGCATAGCAGAAAATATGGTGAATTCTTGCTCAGTTGAACCTAGGAATCATAATATCAATATTAGCTATGGTGATACTGAATGACATACACCCAGAGAATAACACCTCTATGAACACAGTTCTTAAAAACATCCATTAAGAACAAGCACTTATCCAAATTTCGTGGCTTCCAAGCATTTTCACCTCCTGTCTCAGAGTTACAGCTATGATAAAAGGACACTACTTTTTGCTTTGAAACAAGCAGAAATTCTGCTCTGAAGTGGGCTGTGCTGGTAGTGAAATCTCTGTTTGCCAGGTCTTGTGCATCTTCCCTTTTTTGCAGTCGTTCTTGCTATGGAAGCCTCCTGCTCATCAGCCAGCTCTCACTGGCTCTTGCAGTCTGCTTAATGCCAAGTGTCACAGGATACAGCTCACCAGGGGAGTGTGACTGGAGCCTGGGTACTCCAGCAAGAAGCCTGACCCAAACAGAGTTCTAGCCGAGCTGTTGCATGGTGAAACATGGCACCAGGAGAGCTTTCAAGGTTCCCACTGTCCTGTGATACTGATCTCCACCTCTGTTCACCTTTTACCTTTACCAGACATTGTTTTAAAACTGAGCAGAATCTGGAATAAAGTATCTGATATAAACCCACACTTGCCTATGTACACTCACCACTAGATTTTTTGCAAATTGGTTGTCATTGGGGTTCCCTTGAAGCTGGGTGGAAAACTGCTGTGATTGCAGAAGGTGACTGCTCCCTCACTGTTCAGACAGGTGTGTATGAATCAGACCTTCTCTCTTCTTGGAACACCACAAATATTCTGCTCCACTAATGCATTAAAACTTAAAGGGTAAGAGAAAAGTACACACAGAACTATCTTTACTCTTAAGTTGCATCAAAGCACTTGAAATCAGATGAGTTGTTTCTACTCTCAGCTCCAAGTTTAGCACAGACCAGGACAACACAAGCATCTTGTTAAAAAACATCCCTGTGACATTCTGTCCCCTAGAAAAAGAGAGATGATGCCACTGATCAGCAGTGTAGGAGACCTACTACAAATTAGGACTCTACTGATTCAGAAAGAAATAAATTATGATACTAGAAAAGTAAAGCATACCACAAATGGCATGAAGAGAATGAATAGGTAACAATTATAATTATTTCTCATTCTGAATAACATGAAATTATTGCAGCCTGGTTAAAGTTAACAGAAGTGAATACTTTCTCATTTGACATGTAATTAAAATATGGAGCTTATTGCTACAGGAAATTTTGGAGTCAGAAATATTAAAAAGGATAAAAGAACAATTAGAAGTGAACCTAGAAGAAAAGTCTGTCAGGATTATTAAACGCAGAGATGTGCTATCTTCTCTAATTCTGGAATGTTTCTATGTGTTCAAGGATCTTAGGATGACAAGCTCCAATACACGTATTCAAATAATAATTTAGAATAAAATTTCACAAAAGGGAAACAGTATTTTCCAACAAAACTAGCCCAGCCACCATCTTCCAAAAAGTGTTTATGAAAACTGTCTGAGGTAATGTTCAAAACTGAACCTAACCCCTTCAGAGTGCTGTTTAAGGAAGGAAAACGTTTCTAAAATAGCGTTAGCTTCTGGCCTTGAAACATTTTCCAGAAAAATATCTCCCAACTACTCAAGTCAAATAGCCATTGGGGTTCCAAATTTTTTGACAGAAACTGTTAAATAGTTTTACTCACAGCTCACTGTTTCCCCAAAGCAACAGACAGAGTACTAGAAAATGAAAAGTTTAGGAATATCCCTGCTAAAACTTAGAATACCCTGATTTAGCCCCAGGTACAGCGGCTGTTGCTTCAGAGGCAGAACCAGCTGCTGATGCCTGCAGCACCAAGCATGCCAGGTTCCTCAGCCTAAACTTTCCTCCAGCTTAAAGATCTGGACCTGCCAACAGGGAAGGACTTGTCCCTCCTCAGGTGAGGAGAAGACCTTTTGCTTCCCTGCCCCATCTCACAGGGTCGAACAGGTAAGAAAAAGTAGGCAGCACTTTCAGAAGCAATAGTTTAGCATCCATGAAATTCAGTGGGGGCAAATGTGACCATCAGTGAGATGCTTGTTTAAAATGAGCACCCTCTATTCTTGGCTGTATTACAAAGGCAGAGCTTGCAGAATGACTAGTTCATTATTGAGAGACAGACTAGACTGAACAATGGGGACAGTTGACCTCAGACCACACACACACTCTCTTCACTTGGTTCCCAGACGATCTCTGGATACCGAGTAATCACTTTTCCTGAAACACAAATCTCTTCCCTCCCCAAAATTATCCCATCCATTCTCTGGGCATTGCCCTCAGTGAGTGAATCAAAAAACACATCACAGGTTTTCAAAAAGTGGATCCAGCAGAAATGGGACATCTTTTTATCTGTGTGCCAGGAACCTGATTTTGTCAATTATACGCTGTATATAAAAAGCCTCTGCTATCTGCTTTCTCAGTGCTCTGGGGAATGCATATGAATAATTTTAAATGAGGAAAATGCTGTTGGGAATATTGTTTTATTTGGGAATTCTAAACTTTGAAACACATCTACAAAGACTATTTTATAATTAATAATATTTATTTTTTATATACACGCATATATGCCTGTGTTTTGGATTAAAATAAATAGGGGAAGGAGACTTCATTTAGATTTCCACAATGCTAACATAGATCTTGAACGACATGACAAAGTGCTTTAAAAAGAAATATCTTTGGACAAAGGTGGTAAGTGTGGGAAATTCTCTGATCACCTGGGTGCAGGCCCAAGTGAGTGACATGTGAGTGACAGATGTGCTATCTGTGGCACAGAAATGATTCCATTTATCAACTCTGTACTTTCCCTGCAACATGATAGTTATAGAATAGGAATAATTCTGGAAAACTCTAATACATGTCAATATTTTTAAAATTTCCACCTGACTTTTTTAGAAGAATGAGAATGCTAATAAGCTGCAAAGAAAAAGAAATGCTCTTTACATCATGAGAGTTAATTTAGGGTGATAATTTAAACCTTTGCAGTCTTTTTGGCCTCTTTGATGACACCTCTCCATTTATTGGCATAGTTCATTCTCTTTTGAACTATGTCAGTTGGAATCATTTGTCTCAGAAACTCAGCAGTGATTTCTTAGAGACTGCTGATACAACAGTTATTCTTAAAGGAACAATTTTCAGAGCAACACAGAGGGGAATTACACTGTTTCCAAATTGCAATTGTTGGCCAGTTCTTTTGTCTTTCATGCTATTCTTTTTGGTGGCTTTTTGATGTAGCAAACAAATTGAATTCATCTTGAAAAATAAATTACAAACTTGGAGTTTTCTGAGCTGTCCACACAGTATTTGTTTCATCTTTCAGCATATGTTCCAAGTGTATCACTGGGACTGACGTGAGGAAAGAAGGTGTTTGCTAGCTGTCACCGCAAAGTGGTTTCTGAACTGGAGTATCATTGCTGGATTCCAGGTGCTCTTGCATAAAAAAAAATATTAACAACAGCTGATCTCTTACTGGTGACCAATACTTACTGGTGATCAGAGAGAAGTTTCTGAGACTTTTTAAATGCTAGCCTTTCTTTTATATGGATGTTTTTGTATTAAAAACTAAGAGGACACTTCTTATTTTATAAATCTCTGCAGACTCTTCTGCTACTCCATTTTTAATCAGTGTAAACAAAATACCTGTTACCCGAACTTCGTAACATTCACATATATTAATTTGCCTTCTTACACTGCTGTGCCACAAGATGTTTTCTGTCTTCTCTGAGCCCTGGATTATTTCTCTCTCAGCTACAAAATTCTGCAAAACATTTCAAAACAATGTTACAATAGTTATTATGTTAAAAGACTTAAAGTACAGCCATCTCAATCTACCAAAAGCCCCCTACATACTGCATTATATTTATCTATTCATCAGCATTTACTAACGCATTTAACTTTTTAGAAGACAGAAGATTTTCCTTGAAAAGTAACACACAGATTTTCACATATATTTTTCCTGATACAATGGAATCCTGTTTAGCATTTAATTTACAGTATTTACAAAAAAACACACACACCCCTTCAAAAGAACTCAGAGTCTCTATTAAAAACAAAACCAAAAATCACCACTTTTGGTGGGGAGAGATAGATTAGCCAAATACAACTTTACATCTGGTCTCTAACTTTGGATATAAACTTGAGGTTTTGTCTTTTCCAGTGTTTAAATATGAATACATTTATGTTAGATGTAACTTTCACCACATATTCCTGACTCACCACCAGCACAATTCAAGGAACTTGCCCTCTACATGTCCTAATGAAAATGCTTAATGATGCGAACTCGTGAAAAAAAAATTAATAAAAAATAATTAAAGATTCATTTCACTAGGGGCTGTATTAGGGTGTCTCATTCTCGTGAGCTGCCATCTGCAGATGCTGATGAAGAAGGTGCTCCTCTGAAGGGAAAATATTCTGCTGTGATATGGCTTCACCTTTTTCAAGAGTACAAGAGATCAAGAGTACAGTAGTGTGTATTCACACACAAACACACATATATTTAAACAAACTTGCATTAATATCCAGGACACCCTTGGTAAAATGCTGTAATGCAAAATATACTTTAGCTCAAAAAAAAAGTCAATGACACAAAGAACTTTTAAAAACATTCCTTTATAATATGAAACCTACAGTGGTGTCTGCTGTTAAATATGTCCTTCTTCCAGATATGATATTCCTGTGCACGAAAACCAGGTTATTGCACGAAGAATTGGGGATGCCCTGATATTTATACAATGGATTAGAAAAACAGCCAGTACAAAAGGTTAATTTTGCCCTTTCAAACATGAGTAGAAACTCTGAGTACTTTCCCAGCTCCAAGTTTCTTCTCCATCTTGAGATTACTGAAATGAAAGCGATCAAATGCTTAGGGTTTTGGTTGCTCTGGCATTTTTCAGGTGTCTTGTGCTGTACACATGCAACCATGACCCGCTTTTTGAAGCTATGCTGGGTTGGGAAGCACTTTCAAACCTCAGCCTGAACTCTGGGATACTGGCTGGGAACACTGCTTTCTCTTTCTTCACTCACCCTGGAGAAAGCAGGCAAAAGTTTGCCTTCTGACCTGGGTGATACTGGACTGCTTAAGAGCTTCAAAATCCTGTCTGTGCCTTAGACAAATCTTTTTATCCTGTCTCAGCTGTGCCTCAGCTCAGCCTCACCAGGCTGCCACAGAATTGCCTGGGTTGTTGGCATCCCTGCTGCCAGTGTCCCAGTCTTGAGGACCCCGTTTCTCTCCCCAGCCCTGCGTTCTGGTGGCCTCTGCACTCACGCTTCCACAGGGAACTTTTATCCTCGGAAATTCACCAGATCTGGAATTCAGTATGACCCCAGATCTTCTTAAATTGCATTAGTGAGTTAGGATGGATAAAAATCTTCCTCTAGAAGCATAAAACCAGGTACATTTTAATGCAAATATTTGGCCAAATAAAAAAATTGCCAATTACCTTAAGAAGTACCAAAAGTAAAAAAATAAGTGTCATCTTATTTTTTCAACAATGAACTTTGATAAACCTTGCTTAGCTCTCACAGAACTCTCCATACCTCTAACTTTTCACCAGCTAAGGTTTTGAAGGTCATCCAATATCTCAACCATTCAAACAATTATCATGTTAGCACATACGATTCACAGCATGCAAGTTTGCAAATAACAACAATGTTGATGTAACTATTCATTCCATGTGGTATTTAGGATTCAAAACTATCTACACATTTGAAAAGGATAAAACTTAATAATAGGGCACATGTTCAGTCATTTCTGTTCACATAATAATTTACCCATTAAAAAAGAAGATGATAACCAAACTGAGTCAACAGTTTTGTACTAAATATTATTTTGTCACAAAATTGGGACAAAGATGTAAATATTCAGGCATTGATAGATACAAATTCATGGCAGAAAACAACATTTAAAATTACTGTAACATCATGTAAAATTATTATTAATATAGACACAATAGGCCAGGTCTCTAGCTGGTGTAAATTAGTGTAGTCCCATGGAAAATTTACCTCAGAAAATTCATATTGCTGTAAACAATCTCACACTGAGAAGTGCAAGTAGAACTTTACAACGGTCACTTTTTTAAAGCCCAAAATTTGTCATAACTTAACTTTGCACTGCTATGTATTACAAATAGTATAGAAATTGTTGGCGGAGTGAAATTTTCGACAAATTTTGTATCATAATGAATGAAATGGCCAGTAAGGAAGTATTTGAACACACCTTGTAATCAGATCTTATAATCTTTTGCAAATAGACTTTTAATCCCCAGAAATTCGATGGGATTGATCACAAAAATATTGAAGTGCCTTACAAACACACCCTTACAAAACTTCTGTCTTTTTATGGGAGATAAAACAGATGTAGAGACACTGGGATTTGTACAAGGTGACACCAAAGGCATGACATAAACAAGAAATGAACTAGAATTTGTTGGAATCCCACCCGGAGTCTGAAACAGGACCACAAACTTCTGTCTTCAGCGAAAGTCAAGTTCTCATTTCTTTATAATTTCCAGTGAATCCATCATGTTATTAAAATAGTTAATCATGCTAGCAGAAAAAAAGCTGTATTTATAGGCTCTGATCTTATGCACTCTTACCACAGTGGTAAGAGACTTTCAAAGCTGTTTTCCCATTCTCTCCCTTTTTGGAAGGGATTTGCACAAATACTATTTTTCCTCCATTTATACTCTAAATGAGGACATGACTAAACGCCTGTCTCACCAAACACTCTTTTTCCAATCGTGATCTGTTTCCTATGCCGAAGGCATTCACAAAAAGTAAAGGAAGCAAGTCTGTGCTATGGGGTCATTCACTCGCATGGACTTTCCAAGGGCCTGCACTGCTGCTACAAAATGTTAGCTGTCCCTGGAGAAAACCAAAGCAGTTCTGAACAAAGATTCAACAGGGTGCCTTTTGCTACCTGAGGATGTTCTGAAGAATGTCTCTGCTGAGGGTTTTTGCAGGATCAGTGAGAGTGAGGCCCTCAGCTGGCCCTGAGAACATGTGGGGAAATCCCAGGACCATCATCTTCCTGTAACCATCTAAATGCTCAGAGGGTCTTACATAGCATGGGCTTAGAAATAATTGCCATTTTAAACTTGGGTTTTTAACAGATGAGTTTTAAAACCTTGAATCAATGGTCTAACTGCAAAATGGAGGCTAAACTCAAAACAAAAAAACTTCTTGCTAAACAAAATGCCAGCTGTAAAGAACAGAGTGATAACTTTCCTCTCAATTCTTCACCAATAGAAGTCTCAGTATCTTCCTTATCATCTCACTGAATGTCAAAAATCAGTAAATTTTATTTTAGGAATGAAATTATTAAAAAATACATGGGTTTAAAAAAACCCCACCAACCTCCTACTCTGAGAGTGCCAGTATTTTTAGTCTTGACTGCTGTATCAGGAATTTTCAGCAGTAAGAATTCATATTTCTTCTCATTCTGTGAAATAAAAAAGGCTTACAATTCTGTGAAATGTAATGTACAGGTTTAATAGGATTGTACTGTTGCCTAATGTCACAGTAACAAATAAATGCAATAGAGAGCTGCTGACACAATAGAAAACTGCTAGTTCAACACAAATGAGTCTCTGTAAATAAATCTGAAGTAATTTCTCTATACATCTTGGCTACTGCTTTAAGCTCTGCTTACAGGCAGGGGTGAGGGTGTGGGCGGAACCTTACAGCAACCTCCTCAGTGTGTTACAGCATATTGCAACTCAAGGAAAGAGTGACCTGGTGGTTTGACACCAAAATACCTTGTTTAGGCACAAACTCCCCATTGCAGCCCACATGTTAAAAAGCACAGCATGGCACATCCTGATCCGATGGTAAAGGGCTTATAGAGGTACAATGGCACTGCCATGCACTGAGCCGTGGTCACATACTCAGAGCTGTTGCCACAGGGTTGGCAGCATATCACCCAGGCACAAGAAATTAAAGCAACACCTTGCCTCCACAGTCAGCAGGTTTTGGCTCTTTCTGACACCATTTCCTTTCTGGCGCAGGCTTTCTTCTGACGGGCAGATCCTGCAACAATTACACTGGGAAAATACACGTTACTCCTACCCCAACCACCTTCCATCCTGCTTACGCTGAGTGTTCCCAACGCTACCAGTTTTAACACGACAGCATGTCTACCACATGTTGTCCAGTTGAGGGAAAACATAACATAACATAACATAACATAACATAACATAACATAACATAACATAACATAACATACAAGCTGACAGGGTTGTATGTTATGCATTGTATAAAACCGTGAGAGAGAGCCCTATCTTCAAAAAAATAAGGGAAGGGGGAAAAAAAGACAAAAAAAAACGAAAAAAAGGACAAAAAAAAAAAAAACAAAAAAAAAAGGCAAACCAAGAAAAACACAAACAAAAACCCAAAAGTGGCTGTTGTTAGTATGAAATGGCAATAGATAAAATAGCTATCACCCTTTCTCCTCACCTTTCCCTATACTGGCATGTTTCTTATTCTAATTTTCTCATTAGTCCCATATGGGATACAGTTCTAAGTAGCATGTAACTTTAAGCAAATTGTATATGATAATATTTTTCAATTCAAGGTGTCAGCACTCGATCCACTAAAAATGTTGTGCTAACAGTGCATATAGAAATCACCTTTTATTTTTCAACATGCACAAGCACTCATTAAATAAGATGGCAAGTAACTCTTCCTAAGGGATACATAAGCATGCCAGGAAGATTTGGCATTTTTTTTAGCACAGTATAAGAGCTTACACACACACTGGATGGCTTGTTCCACTTATTTATTATAAACTCTATCATATAGTCATGGATTGCCTCCTGATATTCAAAAATCTTATAATTGTTTTTGTCAAGGAAATCCTCTTATATACTGCTATCATGACTTTCCTTCTGTGGAAGGTTGGCCTTGGCCACACACTCCTTTCTCACTACTCCTCCTCAAAAGGACAGAGAGGAAAAAAAAAGATGAGAAAGCTTACCAAAAATGATCAATAAAATTATCAATGTTCATGGGCGAAACAGACTTGATTTGGTGAAAAGTAATTTTTTTCACTCAAAAAAAATTATTAAGTTATTTTATTAATTTTTTACTGCCAGCTAAAATAGAGTTGAAAGGTGAGGAACAAAGGCAAAAAAATTAAAATACTCTCACCCTCTGATTCCCATTCTTAACTTCATTCCTTCATTTCCAGCTCCCCTAGCCCCACCAGGGTCTCTCCAGTGGCTGCAGGGGACTCTGCTCTCACACCTGGAGCAACTCTTTACCCTCCTCTTACTTAGATGATCAGGAAGCTACTTCTCACACTTCCTTCTCTTCACCCCGGTGTTTTGCCAGTGCTTCCCACTCAAACACATTTTGGCCTTTCTTAAATAAAAAAACAAAAAGCAACAACCCCTTGTTCTCAATCTTCAGTGATCTGCTTTCAGTTAACGGCCACTGCGGAATATGACATGTAGGAAATAAGGAGCGGCAGGAGGACCTGGTCCTTGCACTGTTTATTGACAATCTCCCTGGGTGGTTTGATTAGCTGAGGAGCAGATGCTATTTTTCCTCCCTTTCTTGGTCTATTTTTGTTTGGAAAACTTGAAGCTGATTGCACATATGCTTAAAGTTTAGGTATGCAGATTTGGAAAAATCTAAACATGTAAATGCATTTCATGAATATTAGCAAGTAGGCACCAAATATTTATTCTAACCATCGGATTTCCATGCACGAATGTTTAGCTGATACAAACAAAGGGACTCAATTGGTCAGATTCTCTTTAAGTTATGAAAGGAGTTTGTCTTTTTTTCGGTCCTGGTTTAATTATCTTTCTTGGTCCAGATGCCTTCATTGAGCTGCATCTGCAAAATATTTCTGGGATGAAGTATGACTAAATCCTTCCTGTGATATGCCCCTGTGGCCAAGACCCAGGCGAGCTGAACCCCCTCACTGCTGTTCCTGAGGTACAAGTTGTGAGTGCTCAGCACCCGAAACGGTTTTATAGGCAGTATTGCATATCTCAGTGGTGCAAAATTTCACAGCAGAAGAAACTGCTCATGGATCACTCCTCAGAACACAAATATACTTACATACATGTATCCTTAATATTCATGGGGTTAGCCGTGAAGTAGAAGACAAGAAAGGACAGGACATGAATACTCCTTGCAGGAATGGATGCAAAAGAGGAAGCAAATGCTGGCCAGCACGTCTGAGAGGACTTTGTAGGGCCGAGCTGGAAGTATCGTGCTAGTAGGGTGGCCAAAAACCTTCTCCACAGAGGGAAAACCACAGAGGGCAACAAGCACAAGGAGGAGAGCCTTTACGAAGGACAATCAAAGGGCTCCCTACAGCGTGTTACCTCCTGGAAGAAAATATTTCTGACTGATCTCAGTTTTCCAGAGGACAAAAATTAGGGCCCTTGAGAAGGCAAGACGAAGTATCATCAAGGATCACAAATGACAACAAAAGCATCAGAACTGACTTGACAGAGGGCCTCCCAAGGTCATCTCACTCTGATTCTGAGTCACCATTCCGTGTGACTCATGGGTCTATGACTTCCGCTGAACAAATGGATGCACACAGTCCGTGTTTTAATGCCAGGAGGAAACTAGTCTTCCTCCATAACAGTCTTTTTATTCTGGAGGGAAGGCAGCGGGGAGAGGTCAGATGACAGGGCAGGAATATTTAATTGATATTTTTAATAAAAGGAATCATTCTGATATGAAAATATTTTTTTAAACATTTGTACATTTTCCAAGTTACACCAGGAATTAGAATGATCCATGATTTGTTTCTGTAGAATGTTTTATTTTGGTATCTCCTGATCAGCCAAATAGAAGCAACTAAGTTTTCTTTCTTCCTGTGCTGCATACCCTGACCTGAGTACGTGCATTTTTCCAACTCTATGTACAATGGAGGAACTGATGGTAGGAGTGTTGGCAACACTCGTATTTTTAAGTGTGGAACAAGTGATCTATCTATGAAATTAAGTCACAACTCAATTGGAGAAGTACTAAGCAGGAATGTTCATCAGTAAAAGGCAGTACATTAGCAATTAGGACGGTAAAATTTTGAGCAAAACAAACAGAATTTGACCAGAATTGAAAATTTCATTTAAAAAATTACCAATATTCATGTTGTATCACAACACATCCCTCCATGGTGAGTCCACCAATAGTGCATTCGATGACTGTCACCCTGGTATTTTTAGATTAGAGTACTTTTTTCTTGTGGTGGGTCACACTCTTGTTTGCAGTGGTTAGTTCACCTTTTTTTTTCCTCTTAAATTTCAGGGGGGAAATTCTGTACTCTAATCTGTTTTTGTAACACTGAATCACTAATAAACAGGAAGAAACTCTTAAGACATACAGACATAATAAGATGCACTGTGATTGTTACTAATGGCTGTTCATTTAATGTAGACTTATGTATGTATAATCATGGCATTTTCTGTGTCTTTGATAGTCACAGACATCAGAGACTTCAGAACTCAGAAGGAACTTCTCTGTCCAGAGTCTTCAGCTACCTGTGTGGCTGAGAGCTGGCTGGATTACACACAGTGAGTTTAAAATGAGAAGGTAATCCCTCACAAATTCAGTGAGGCAGACAAGCATTATGATTGGAGCTTTTTTGCATTATACAACACAGAACCAACTGTTATCTTATCATCTGCTGATTGATGTTTTTGTCTCCATGGCCATAACTTTCTTTTCCTTTTCTGAAATTAATCCTTATAGAAAGACCTGCTTCTTCTCCTAATACTTTTGAATGCATTTTGCTATAGCCAGGATGGCATTATATAGTTTACCCAGATGGTCTGAATAATACTGAATGATTCAAGCCAGTCTAATTGCATACAATCCTGTTGTAGGAGTTGATTTGTAGGGAAAAAAAAAAGTAACTCATTCCATTACAATTTTTTTTTCCTTTCAGAAATAGACTTACTAAAAATTAGGACAAGAATTTAAAAAACAGCCAGTAAATGTGGCTGCAGAGCAATACCTCAGAGAATTCACTCTCCTGGATGCACTCTGTCTGGGCAGACTTTTAAAATCATGGCTTAACACAATCAGGCAATGGTTTTAAATTGTGGTTTATGTGCAACAACATAGTAAGCAGCTATCTGATATGCCTACCCTGTTCTATGTTAAACATATTTAAGGCTGAAAATGACTCAATTTTTCACCAGAAAAAAGGGAAAATATGCTATTTCTTGCAAAAGACTTCTTTTCTGCTTTTTTTTTAACTGAAGATTTCAATTTTGAAATATCTGGGGTACTGATATTTCTGACTTCATTTCCCATGGGAAACCAATGGATTCCATAATTCATTGCAGCAGCTCAGCAAGAGGTGAAAATTGTATGCAATGTAATCTGTTTGCAGAGAATTACACAGCAAGAACAATGGTGGGATAAAAATCCAAAATATAACTCTCATGAGCACTGTGGAAGTATTTTTGAAATAAAACTATTCAGTTTTCAATTTTTGGTAAAATGGCAACATATTCCAAAGAACAGCTGCCTACTTCAAACCAGTCTGGTTAACTCCTGTGTAACTGTGACAGCAGACAGAGACACCAGTTCATTTATCTGTGTACACAAACATGGCTTTTTTAAAAATTATTTTTCAGTGTTGTGGCAGATTATGGCACTTACGAAACATGTATCTTGTTAACCAATACAAAGGGTGGTAGAAAAGACATAAACCCACTAAATCCTCCAACCTACCGCTGTAGCTTAATGGTGGTAAACAGAGGTCATCAATAAAGTCTATCTGATTTTATTTTCCACTTACAACGTATTCTATAGATCAGTCGTGGATGCTGAGACTCCATGGCCCTGTCCACAGGAGGAAGGATGGGTCCACATTTAGGGCATTAGACCTGAGTTTAAGAGATTTGGCTTCAGTTTCCTGTTCTCCTATGGAATCTTGGGCAAATTATTTTATCTGTCAGTTCCTATCTCCCATCTGGGATCACAAGAATGCTTCTTTCATAGCTCTTGTGGTTTATTCACTTAAAAAACACTCAGGGGCAGGAAGTGCCCTACAGTGGATGTCTGTGTGCAGGGCTCAGCACTGCAGAAATCCAACCCTGCTTGAGGAACCACTGCGAGACCACAACAATAGCAACAATAATTTGTATCCCAGGGATATAAATGCACATGCAGGTTGGCTGGAGCATGTGCTTAAGCTGTAGTGGAAGGCAGGCCCACCAGCCAAAACGGCATATGCAGTGCCTCTGAGGAAATCCCAGACTGGCCATAGCTGTGAGATGTCATGCTCCATTTTAGCCTTTTGCAGCAGTTGTTGGAGCAGCAGCAGGGTGATGCTACCTGTCACCTGCAGGCTTGTGAAGCCTTGCTGCCTACTGTCTTCACCTGCTATTCAGAGAGTGCTTGAATGACAGGAGCTGAGCAGTGTTTCACCCTGTGGGGTTCGTGACAGCCACAGTGTCTGTCAACACATTCTATCACTCTCTGCTTATGCAGACAGTTTTTTTTTCCCTTTTTCCCGTTCTCTCTCTCTGTTTTTTTTTTTTCCTGATGTATTCATCACTAGGCTGCAGACACCTAGTTAATCCATTTAGAACCTATCAGCTCTGTTCATCGGCTCATAAACCCATTACCTCGGAGGCGCTGTGCTCAGGGACACAGGTGCCAGACCAGTGCACAAAACCCAATTGAGTTATGTAGCAGGCAGCAAGGCCCTCGGATTCATGATTCTGCCTGCATGGGGAATTGCACGCGTTATGTGGCAGCAGCCACTTTATTAAATATCGATTTAAATCACAGCCTTTAATCAAATCTGATAGAAGACCTTTCTCACCTCCTGTCTCTCCTCCCCCTCCCCATGTCTTCT
>VZRQ01003526.1:396729-501102 GCA_013397975.1 Machaerirhynchus nigripectus | reverse complement strand
GTCTGTCTGATGACAGCAAAGCTCAGGAATGAATAGTTAGCAAGTAGTTCAACAGCAAACCCTTATCAACAGTAATGAGGCATTTGCGATAATCGAGTGATGAAATGTAAATGGGCAGTAATGAGCACAATTACATCCGCTGGGGAACCATCAAAGCTGCTTCTTTCCTCGCAGATAGATGAGCTCTCTCACTGTCGCTGCCCATTGCTGCCTCCGCTCTGAGCACGGCATGGATGCGGGACCGGTGGGAAGGGAGGTGGCACCGGGAAGAGCAGGATCTGGTGGTGCCTTGACGGAGGAGCCTGCTGTCCAGGTAGAAGCCGGGCTCCTTCTGTGCTTATTCCACCTTTGATGGTTAGCCTTCGCCTCCTTCTCCCCCACCCTCCATCCGCCCTCTCCTCCCTCCCGGTCCTTAGGGATGATTTGATTTGCTGCAATGTTTGAAAACTGCCTCATTGTGCTAACAAGATTAACTCGAGCCTATGTCTGTTTGATACACTGGAAATGTGCAGGGTGACTCAGACTGGCTTTCAGCTGGAAGGAGTCAAGAAATGGGACGGTTGCCAGGGAACAGGCCCGACGGCAGATTATGTCATCCTCGGCGGCAAGGGACCAGTGGGGAAGAACACCGACATGTTCAGGAAAGGGGGGAACTCGGCGTTTCCGTAATCCAGCCGGGAAACATCAACAGATCCCAGAAACTGCTCACCCAGAAATAAACACATCAAACTGCGTAATCCGGCCCAGTTACTCAGTTTATCCTGGATAATTTGTGCAACTAAATAGTACTGGAGAAAAGGCAAAGACACAGGGTTGAAAAGTTGGGTTGCAGGGAAACCCTTGTGGAAAAATACTCTTGTGCCTGCTGTGTGTTCACCAAACCGCTCCTGACTCTTTTATTTCCTGGGTCTCACCGGGTTTAAGTGTGGCATTTTACCTAATTGTCAGCATCCTTATTTCCCTGTTTCCCATGTTATCAGTGGGGAATTATCACAGGAGTTTGTTTAAGAAGTGATCAGCTAAGGAAGGCTTATCAGTTGTGACTGCTTTTTCTTCAAAGTCACAGTAAAGCTTCTGGTGTGCCTAAGCTCTGACAGGCTGGCCAAAGTTACATTTCTGATACTTCCTTGCATTAAAATCCTCTTTAATTATACATTCATTGTATCCTATGAAGAATTCCTGTGCAGACAAATCTCCTCCCTGTGGATCACACTCTTGAAAGCCGGGCATAGTGCAGATGGTCTATGAAGAGCACGCTGCAGGACTTTTGACCCTTGGCAGATCTGCAGAGAAGAGAAGGTGTCACGTTCGGCATGGCCAGAAACACACCAGCCCACTGGGGGTGCAGGAAGGGGCCACTGGCAGAGCTGGAGGCAGGGAAGAGAAGTTCACCGGTGACTGTGAACTGAATTTATACACTGCAAAGGTGTGGCTCTCATTTACAATAACACAATTTCATGAACTGAGTGAAAAGGGCAGGCTTTGTACTTTTTGTTTTAAAACCATACACATTTTGCATAATTTAAATGGCTGAAAAGTCTCTGTGATGACTGGAAAGTCTCACAGAGCTAAATAGTAAAGCATGCAGTGGAACAAATTAATACTGGTGGATGGGGAGTAATGAAATAGGAAAGGGTGAATCTCTGGATTGTAATAGGCAGGATCTGAATGAAAACAAGGTTTGTAAACAGCGAATACAAGCCAGAGAGCAACAGGCTCGGGGGCAGGAAAAAAACTTGAGAGGAGACTGGCAATATTCACTAAATATTTTCAAAAAAAGTCAGGGTAGCAGATTAAGGCTGAACATTCTGAAGGCTACAAGAATGAAACAGTTTTCAAATACAGCTGAGTTTTTCTCTCAGTTTTCCCTTTCCAGCTTTCAGAACATGTCACTTTGTGGCACACTTGTGCCATACAAGATGGCCTCAAATTGAGCCAGGGGACATTTAGATTGGCTATTAGGAAAGATTTCAAGGAAAGGGTTGTCCAGCATTGGAAAAGGCTTCCCAGGGAAGGGGTTAAATCACCAGCCCTGGTGGTATTTAAAAGACACATGGGTGTGGCACTGAGGGACTTGGTTTAGTGGTGACTTGGCAGTGCTGGGTAAATGGTTGGATTCCATGATCCTAAAGATCTTTTCCAATCTAAATGATTCTATGATTCTAAGATATACTCCCTCTCATCACACTTTAATCTGCTGCCTTCTAATTTCAGAGAACATTCCCCATTTCTGTGTCAGAAGTGGCTCCATACGACCAAGACTGTGCAGAAGCCACATGAGCAATCCAAATCTTGGCAAATGAATTGCATCAACTCATCTGGAGGCTGATTACCTGGTTGCTGCATCTGGAAATAGATGACCAATGCATGGGCTTAGGAAAGATCCCACAGATGATGCAGCCTGGTATGGTAGTTTACCCACCCACCTGCTCTCAAGACAGGAAGCAGCTCAGCCCTGCACAGTCAGAGGGATCAGGATGGTCACCCCTGCTGGCTGCCACAGAAGATCCTCATGATGTCCTAATGAGTTACTTAATATTATAGACTTCTATCACCCCCAGTGTTTTTAACTGCTCTATTTTTGATGCACGTTGCATTTAGAAATACACTGGGATCTTTTATTTGTTAGAGATGAAACAGCTGTTAAATTGTATTAGTTATTGACCGTAGCAGCAATAAACTGTAGCAAGAGTAGTCTGTGGTAAACACTGCTAAATCATAATCAGCTGGCATAATGCTGGTATTTCTGACCATTTGTGCCGTGCTCTGTAAAGTGCATTTGATCACAGTATATAAAATTGTGAGAGTACTGAATACAGTTTTGGAATGGACTGGGTTTAAAGACATATTCAACCAATTTATCATTTAACTTACAGCTTCACAAAAGCTATTAAACAACACGGTGAGCCTGGAGGCCACACATATGCTACAGCCCTGGAAATGTAAAGAAGTTCATTTGAATCCCTTTCCCTTAATAATGACCTTGACCTATCGAACAAGGTGTACTTATTGTCAACAATTCATCTCACTCTTGACCCTGGCAAAATGCCTAACCTTTGAATACTTCTGGTGGGGGAGGAAAGGCTTGGGGTGTTTTTTTTCTTTCCCCTGGTGAAATGGGCCAATTTTTTCCCCTGTTTAGCAAAATCTGGAACACAGATCATTAGAATGCTTTTGGCAGCTAATTTGAACATCAGTGACTCAACTTTGAGAAGGAAGCCTTTTTCTGCCCTAAAGAATCTCAGAGAGTTTTCAGACTACAGTAATTGAAAAATCCCTAAACACTCACTCACAGAGGAGATACACATTACTGCAGGAACAGTCTACAAATTGTAAAGTATTCAATTTACATTCTCAGTACCTCAGGGCAGTTGTGAAGAATTTATATCTTCAGAAACCTTTGAACTAACAAAAGATAACATTTCACAGCAAAGTCTACTTGCATAAAAGTTTTTTAACTCCCTTCATTCTTATTCTGAAGGAAGTGTCTTTTGCACTTCTGGAACCATGGCTCAACACAGGTATCTGAGATGTTAAAAAGGAGATGGAAATGGAAATATAGGTGTTAAAAAAATTTAATGGACATCCTGCATCTCATTTAGAACATGTGTTCATTATTCACCAATCCACACATGATGTATTCTTGCTCTGGACTTGATGTCTTTTGAAATGATACTTTGGTTTGATCAATGTGCAAAGATTCTTAGTTATATTAAGGCCCTTTATGCAAAGGGCTTTATAAAATGCAAGTAACTGGCACAGCTACACCTTGGTGAGAGAAAGAGGACATCTTTTTGCCCCTCTGAGCATCAGCTGGGGCAGTGTATAGTGCCACATCTAATGCAGTACACTGTCTATATTGCCCCTCTGTTTACACTGGGTCTTCATCTGCTTGGAGACATTGCATTTAAAAAAAATTTTGGTGACACATCCGTAAGACTGAAGAGAGAGTTTTTGTCTTCAGGAAGTGTTTTGTTTTTGTTTTTTTTAATAGGGTCAATACATAGATTATATAGCTTGGATCTCTATCAGCAAACCAGCAGTTTCAGAGGTTCCATTGTGAACCACACAAAAACCTGTGTAATTATTTAGGTACGTCGAAGTACCTCAAAGGCTTCAAAGAATACCTTCAAGTACAACTTCAATGTTGTGCTCAAGCCACACAAAAGTGAGGGTTAACATCTGGCTGACATTTGAGTCAAGAAGAAGAAGAAGAAGAAGACAGAGAATGATAAGTCGTAAGGGTTCAAGATCACAGAATCAAGCCCTGTTCGCATAGAGAAAATTGGTATTAGAAAAAGGCATTGCATTTGCTAGCTAGGAAATTATCCTTCTCTTCCTCTGCCCCTTTTCTTGATCAAAGAACACTCAACATAATTACCAATCTAATGACATCCTTTTGCTTGACTTTTTTTTTCCTAATTTCTACAGAAAAAAGAGAAGAGTGGAAGGACAAAAAAAAATTTGCTTCAAGCCAACCTTAAATCCGTGATTACCATATTCATGTCCAACACTAAGCATTATGTGGAAACATTAATGAAAGTTTTAAAATGCAATCATTGGTTAAAGTTTTTTTCCTCTTCTCTATAAAGAAATTGATAAATGTTTCTATTAACTAATAACCCAGGAATCAACAGTCTTATAAAACTGGTTTATTCAGCCCAGAAAATTAGGCAATCCATCATGACTGATTTGCTCACATTTTCCCCTGCAAATAAGTGAGATGAAAACTTTAAAACCAATAAGATAATGCACTTAACAAATTCAGCTGAGAGAGATGGATAAACTAAGATGCCACTGGCATCAGTTAAGGAAAATCTGTCGTGTTTCCAATTATTTGAGCAGATTTTGTATCCCAATTTGCTGCCAGACTGCCTGCATCCCCCACTCCCCTCTTTCAAACCAAATCATCTGATCTTAAATCAGAACAAGCTCATCATATCACACTATGGAAGGCCAACAGGGGATAAATGACACCAGATGTTATATGAGTTTTCTTTTAGGCTTTCATTTCAGACTTACTGCATTCCCCATGCTGCTTTTTACTTGTCAAAAACTAAAATGTGCTTTGATAGATAACAACCCTATTTTCTTCACTGCCTGAGCTTAGAGAATACCATTAAGTATTGATATTGATGGTGCTTAACTAGGGAATGCAACCTGGGACCACAGAAAGCAGGATCCTGGGATCTTGAGATATCTTTTGGTCCCACAGATATATTTTCTGTGAGTCCCAGGGTTTTTCTGTTGTTGCTGCTGGGGGTGGTGTCGGGATACACGCTGTGTGATTTTACAGCACAAAATGTGAGCTCTCAGACAGACAGGAAGAGCAAGGAGGGGCAGGCAGGCTTAAAAACATAACTCTTAGGCCCATCTGCTGCTGCTGTCTGAGCTGCTGAGGGAGCCACTATCATACCAGAAGACTAACAATGAACTTCTGAAACTGAACTGAGGCCCGCTGGTGCAAAATCCAAGGCACATCATTATAATTTACTTTGCTTATGGTCTTCCAGAGTCATCATGTGCCCAGATCAGTAGTGAAAAAACTGGGAAATGGCAGAAACAAAGAACAGCAAGGGGAGAACGAGGCATGCAGAGAAGATGACACACATGGCTGCAGGGCACACGGTACCCAACCAGCCTAGGTCTGAGCAGAGAGGCTGCTCTGTAAGGGAGAAACCTCATGATTTTACCAAGGTGTAGGAATTTTAAAATCCAGCTTGGCCATGCAATGTACTAGCTGTGTTCCTAGGCTTAAAATGGCTGGCTAGTGCTGCAAAGAACCTGATATAAAGAAAATATGAACCACCTTAGTAAAGGGCAAAGAAAGAAATTAATATATGTCAGTCTCTATTATGAAGGAAAAAGCCATTTCTTTCAGTAGAGTCAAAAATTATTGTCTTTAGGTGCATTTATAAAGCTACACTAGCCTTTCACAATGGCCACAAATACTTTCTTAAGAAAATCCCTACATACTGAATGCATTTTAATTCTCAAACCCACCATGACTGGTGACATCACATCGTAGTGGTGTTTCCCATCAAGATGATACAAGTCTCTCCCAGCTGGCCAGCTGTGTATGTTTGTATGGAGGCACTACCATGGCTTTGAATACTTTAATCTACTGTCTCGGAGTAGCTTGTTTGTCTCATGGGTGTGAAAGGTGGCAGCTTAACCTCATTCCAACACACCTTGCAGGTGCAGTGAGGGAGAATATTCACACGTACTCTGACTGCAGCTGATGACAAGCAGCTCGCTCCACAGTGCACTGAAGTCAACAGGGTTAAGCCTCCAGAGCAAAGGAAGAGATAAGGGTACAATCAGCATGAATGACAGCAGCAGAAGCTCTCCTTTACATTTCAGAAACGGTCAATCACAGATTCTGAAGCAGAATTCAACTGCATTTAAACATCATGAATAACTTTCACCCTTCACCTCTTTCTGCTGCACTGGTGCTCTGCTGCTGCTCCCTGTACATTCCTGCCGTCTTGAGTGCACTTACTACCACTGATAGCATCACCTTTGCAACTCATGCAAAATATGCTCGGTGAACAAAATACACCAGTAAGCCAGCAGCTGTCAGAAACAATGACTTAGAGCATTAAACAGCATCAGTTTCATTTGGCTGACACTCTGCAGTATCTACCCACCACAGCATCACTTGATACTAAGAAGGAGCTGGCCTCTGCTCTCACCCCAGCAAACCTTTACAGGAAAGTAGAAATCCTCACCCACTGACTTGTGCAGTGGAAGTGATAATGCAAAGTGCCCATGGAATGGGGAAGGGGCCTGGCAGCAGATACATCATGTTTAAGCACATCAGTCTAGAGATCAGTGCCCTTTGGAGCCTACTTTCATTCAAAGACCTAGGTGAAGCACAGTGCGAAGAAAGGAGACATCAGCATCTCCTAAGTCTGTTGTGACAACAAAAGAAACATCACCAAATATCTCACAGCAGCAAAAGAAACATCACTGAATATCTCACAGCAGCAACGTTGTGCCAGCCTTGACTTACCTTAGCCATTTGTACCACCGTAGGACATCTGGTAGCAAACAGCAGCTTGAGCTGGTGTCTTTATGCTCCCCTCCTAGCATTTTTCAGTTTGAAGAGGAGCATCATATCACCAGTTCATCCAGTTTCTTAAGTGTATTTTATGTCTTTCATAGAAAACTAGCAGAATAGGGTAGAAGGTGACAAGTTGCTACGCTAAAAGTAATTAACAGTGGAAGACATTTAGGCAAAATGATGACTACATCCATCATCTATTCAAAATATTGCCCCCCCAAATATGGTGAAATAACCTTTTCGTCTTTTCTAAAAGTCTGGTTGTTATAATCATAAACAGATATGCTAGGTAGCAGATGAAAGGAAAGATCTCCAACCCTCTTACGCTCTCTCAGTGCTACTTTATCTTCCTTCCAAACATCCGCTCACATGCTTTGTAGAAGGGGGACAAATTACTGGTTTTGGATCCATGGTTACAACAGAAAAAACCTGTGACTCAACAATCCTTCAGCATCATCAGGAAGGGTCATCCCTACAGTCAGCAGAAATATAAAACCTGTGGCCCCCTAGCAGCCAAGTTAAGTGGGGTTCAGAATGGGCCGTGGTGGGGAGGCACACAAGAGATGCCACCTCTGCTTCCCCTCCGTGTCAGAACAGAACAAAATGGGCTTGGAAAGGATTGTCCTGCACACAGGCACTTGGTGTTTTCAGTCAACCTGAGCTGGCTCTCTTGACACCTCTGGGCATCCTTCCTGTAAGGGTTTTTGCTGTGTACGAATTTCTCTGGTGGAAATTTTTGGCTAAGATGAAGATTTTAAGAGAAATTGAAAAAAAAAAATCTGTGGAAAGTGTTTCTGAAACCTCTCTTGGTGGGTAGACACCATGGAAAGCTCTTTCCTCAAACCAGGAAAGGAAATTGACCCTCATAACAGTGAAATCAAAGCAGTTGGAGCTGCAGTAGCAAATGCTGACAACACTGCTCTCAACCAAACTCCAGGCTGAGTATTACAAGCAGAAATTAGGCAGCTAACACTTTGGCATGACAAATTGATTTAAGAAAATCAACACTCTGCTGACATATAAGTCATGAAAGAAGAGCAAAAGTAATCAAATCAATGGCTTTTTTCACTGTATGATATTCAGCACAGCTAAATCCCACCTATCCCTTGCTTAGGCCACCAAAACAGTAAAATCTCCACGTTCTCTCACTGGCCTGCCTCCCTGTGGGAGCAAACTCCTAATTTAGTTATTGCATACATTCTGCTCTTACTGCGGACCTATTTCCTTTTACATTTGCTCTGATCTAAGACATGCCATTTTCTGGACCAAAGATAAAAGAAACAACACTGAAATACCCCCAGCAGTAACCCTCTTAAAATAAAAGTCTGAGAATGAACAGCAGCCGCATGGGTATCTTTGGAGATCATAGGAGCAACTCCAAATTTCCCGGCATACAATGGTGTGAATGTTTGCCCTCTCATATCTTTCCAGTTGAGAAAGAGGCAGCCAAGTAAGGGGATTTGAATGCGTATTGGCTTGCTGCCTCTGCTGTTTTGATTTGCAGACTGGCCAAGCAGAACGCAATTAGTGGTTATTGACACCTTTACAGGAAGCACTCATAAGGGAAATGGGAAATTGAAAATGTCCTTTAAAAGATGGAAGCAAAATACTGTATCAAAGCTTGCTGGTAAATAAGACGAGCCCAGAAAAGTGCTCAGTCAGAATATTTGTATTTCTGTATCATTTAGGAAAATCCTATTATGGCTTTAGCCACAGAGACATCCCTGGTGTGCAAGATAGAGGCAGTTCATAAAATACATAGCATTTTCAGCTTGAAAATAGGGCAACCTATTGCTTTCTGTAGATGGCTATGTTACACCCCAGTTCCCATCAATAGAACATAATCTCATTGCAGCAGGCAATACTCAATATCAATGAAACACTGGTATTGTAGGCATTTTCAGACTGCCAGTACCTAAAGGACAGAAAGATTTTGTGTTTTTACAAGGGCCAATATCTCTGGAACACATTTACGAAACAAGGCAGCACACCAAGGAGGCAAATGAGTTATATGCGTGTGTCCACAGAGCTGTCTGCAGGCATTTGTTTGCTCTTTCTCCCCTCTCTTTCCCTCTCTCTTCTGGTACTTTGCACCATCCCTACCTTACATTCTCTAAGTTTCACTAGCAATGTCAGTCATGCAATTAGTCCCCTGCCAATTAATGCCAAATAAGTTGCCTGCTGTCAGCGTTCCCTAGCTCTGACAGAGTGTATGGTAATAATCTGTAACCAGGATAATGCTCAAAAGGAGTCTGCATTGTTCTCTGGATGGTGGGGGGGGAAGAAAGGAAAGAAAAAGAGAAAGAAAAAGTATGTTGCACATTCACTTATGCCATCAGCAGTCAGTGCAAAAATAAAATAAGTTTTGTTGTGCAGTTATCCCAATGATTAAAATATAATAGGCTAATGAGATTACAAAGCTGATTGTGAACAAGACCAGTTGTGTTAATTGGAGGCTCCTGAATGGCAATTTGAGCTGCTGCCGCTGCTGAGTTTTGAAATATAATCAGTTTTACTAATTTTATCTGATTTCTTAATGAAGCTTGCCTTGAGCAATTGTTCTATGTGTTCTTTAGCAAACAGCGTGTGTCATAACTGCTGACATTAATCTTGATTACTTTAGTTAAAATAAATAGTTATACTTGGGCGGCTTTCAGAAAATACATCAGAGCAAATGTAATGTTAGGAACAGATGAAGTTTTACTTATATCTGTTGTTTTTCCTATATTGTATTTGCAAAGTCCCAACTGTGAAACATCTTTCTTGTGTGACCTGATCTCTTTCAGAAGTCCCCTTTCGTCCACCCTTCCAAAAGCATTTCTGACTTCCATAGAAAGAGGAATAAAGACAGTGATATTATTACAGAAAAATCTTTATTAAGAGGGAAAAAAAATTCACTAACAAAACCCATCTCCGAAAAAAAAAATGCAAAAAGCTTTTTCATGCATGAATCTCAAAGTTGGCACACACATTCTCGCCACCTCACGGTCCAGCTGCCAGTACCAACACTCGAGCCTTATAGCAATGCTCACTCTCATATAGCTTATTTATTTTTATGGAGGATTAATATACTTGGGATGTCTCTTTGGAGCTTTCGCAGTGAATTTGATGGGATGCTGTACCATATTGCTGCTTACAAAGGGACACATAAACATTAACAAAAATAAACAGTAGAAAAAGGAAAATGGAAATATAAGTGCAGTCTGAATTAATGGTAAACATAGCTAGAGATTGTTCATATTTCAGAACTCCTATTATATTATGGCCTTGCCTTTACAGGGATAATCCTTTTGTAATTAAGATAATGTCTAACTAGTCTGATAGGTATTATACATCTTTTTGTGCCAGTATGTTTATATGACAACACAATTTGCATGTACTTATTACTGGACTATAAAATCTGTGGATTTTATATGTAGTTACATTGATTAGGTACTTGGCTGATAAATAGAAACCATTTGGGGAAAGATGATATAGGATATATTAAACATTTATTTCACCCCCTCTTTATAGCCAGCTCTGGTTTGTTAAATTAAAAGTGTTTAGTCTGGCCTGGATAGTAATCTATGTCCAATTCAGATCTAAATATGTATAATAAACAGTCTAGCTTTTAATCCATATGCATGTAGTAATTTCTTTGGTCATGAGGTTTTAGAAAGAATTTAGGTGTTTTTTCTCTAAGACGTTTTCTGGAACAGGGGAAGGTCATGGCCAGCACTGCAAGGACAGAAAGCAGCTTCAACGCAGCACTGCCAAGGACCACTCTGAGTACCAAACAGCAGCAGCATTTTCTACTCACAGACGTAATGGGTCAGAGTCTGGATCTCACATTTAAACCCTGCTTCCACAGTGCTTACATTCACTTCTGCTTTAAACACCACAGTTAGAAAAGGTGTCATCTTTTTATGGATGGCTTTGACTTCCATGTAGAAGCTGACACCTGACAGACAGTGTTTTCACTCACTGCCCCTGAAGTACTGCCTTTTATTTAAAACTACTCCCTACCCTGGTTAAAAATAGAGCCAAAAATTTCGTGGAGGAAAAAAAATCTCCAACAAACCATAAGATGTTTCCAGAACGACCTTTCCTTGAAATAACTAATTTGTAACCGTGATTCAGACCCTCACCCAAAAGGCAGTGCCCCCTTCAGCCTAGGTCCCTCAAACACCAAGCCAGCTTTTCCAGACAGGTTTTAAGTCTCCAGCGAGTAGGCTCATGGCTTCTTTAGAAGGCCTGCTTCACTTAATGAGTACAAAATCTATGTGAATTTGAATTTGTGTATTCTCACTTCTGCTTAATAAATATGAAAATTTGTATTTAATGAGAATCTACCCTTACCCCTCTCTGCCTTCCTTAATGAGAGCTAATTGAATAGAACAATCTTCATTTGGCAGGATGCATCACGAGGGCTTGTCTATACTTAGAAATTTACTGAGATAACTAATCTGAAATGGTTGAGAAATATCCCTACAGCTTTTCTGCCCAAATAGCTCTTTCAGAGCAATTATTTCAAATGAGCTATTTTTGTAAATTTCAAGTGTATATAAGTCTCCAATCTAATATTTGGCTGGCATTACGTGCCCAACTAGTTTTTATGGATCAACCCATTTGATCTGGTGAGTAAGTCACACTGTCGGAACAGAACAAAAAAAAGTAACTTTGGCTCTGATTTGCCTTTATGCTAATGCATGAGACAATAAAAAAAAGCATTATTGCCAGTGATAATTTAACTATATATGACCTGGATATTGTTTCTACAGTACCAGGGGCAAATTCTACCCCCATATAAAGGTACCATACAGGCTACTTTTTATTAAAATCTTTCACCTTTTCGTTTCTGATTAGGACTCAGTAATTTATTTCTCAAATGCTGTCCCTGCAGTTTAGAGACAGCTAGGCTGCTGTAACTTTTAGAGATGCATTAGTGTGTGATAAGCCTTATTTTAGGTCCTTGCTGTGCTCAGTCTGAGAATGACTAAGAAGTTTCAAAGCTCACCAGCATTTCTTTGGGGTCTGGCAGCACACCAAAACAGCAGACTCTGCTAAAACAGCCTGGATTCGGCAGACGTAGATTGATCCTTTCTTGTTCTGTGTGAGAACCATTTTCCTCAGCATGACCACTGCTTTAATCTTGTATTTTAAACATAAACAGAATGGCAGATTTTACAGTATAATCTGTTAGGCACAGCAGCCTTTCAGAGAATGAATCATTAACCTAGAAGCTATGTTTAAGTAAAAAGAACAGACAACAAGAAATGGGGAGAGAGGGAGAGGGAGAGAGATTGGTTTTGTTCATGATTTAACACACAACTGTGATCCACTCGCCTCTAAAATGCATTGCTAGCGAAGAGATAAACCTCACTATAAGCAGGGCAGGAAAAAGTGTCAATACAAAAGAGCTTGCTTGAGGAACATGGGGAGAGAGGGAGAGGAAAAATGAATTTCAAGATTTTCTCTCCTGCTGTATTTTTGAAATGTAACACCTACTTTTATGGTAGTAATGTTCTTGCTGCTGGTGTAAAGCGACAGAAGAGAAGGCATGTTGAGAATGGCAATTTCTCTCATTAGAGCAACTGATTTAAGTGCGAAAAAACAAAGAGGAAAAAAAGATGTTCTGGTTTTCCTTGAATTCAAGTCAAGCTGTTTAATAAAAACTGTACATTCCTGTACAACACCGGGCCATTTTTGTTCAGAGGATAACTAAACTGCAGCTAACACTGCTATATTAAAAAATTTGCAGAGGGAGAGATTCTAATACACTTTCTCATTTATACTACTCTCCCCCTTGCATCAGGCTGGGCAGACTAAATGTAATTTGCACCCTTGTACAAGTTTTATTTACATTGCAATGTTATCAGTGCAAGCAAGGATCAGACCCTTTGCTCTTAAACTACTCATGAAGATGGCTTAGAGACTCAAATGTGAAACTCATACTACCCATTTACTGTTTCCTTTAATAAATTTTCCTCTCATTTATGAGTATAAATATGTGTGTAAATGTATTGACATCACAGCTGCATAGGTGGACCAGAAGAATCTGTGTTAACATTGCTATAAGGTATTTATGTTTGTTCATCACATATACACATGAAGCTTTCCTCCTTCTTGATTACAACAAGAATGGTGTTAGATTGACCCATTATTATCTTTAACATTTTGACTTTATGTTGCATTTTCAAATTTGACCCCTTAAGAAGAAAGCATGGAAAAAAAGGAGGCCTTTCAACTTGTGGTTGGCATATTTTCCAGCATATTGCTTAAATCGTTTGTGTAACTTGAACTTGTGCTGCCCAGTTGTTCACTGCAGTTGGTATTCCCAAATGCACATGCAGCCCATGGGAACAGCAGGTTTTTTCAGCCATTTCCTGGGAATTGTTTTATACACCTGAGTCAACAGAAGCGACTGAGCTAGATCAAAGTAGGGCGAGAGTGAGGTCATCCACTTGGGTGGCTGCTCTCATGTGTCCTAATATAATTTGATGATGCAGTGAAAGAACATATTACTGTGACAGGATACATCAAAATGGAGAGAAATATGTTTTCAGGGAGATGATGTCAATAGAAAGGCTTAGGCATGGCCAAGTGCATGTATATACAAGCAGCTTCCTGAAGAAATGTCCATGGCCGTCTGTAAATGACATCCTGCTGACCTGCCTGTGATGGAGGATCCATCATCAGATGGATTTCCTATTTGCTTGGGAGAATGAACAATAACTCTTTTTTTTCTCTTCTTCATTCAAACCAAGGCATTTGTAAACAAGAAGCAAACTCAGACCAGATGGGATCTTAATTTTCATAATGCAAAGACCAAATTGTTATTTAATCCTTCCAAATTGATTTACTGTGTCAGGCATCTCTTCTGTTGCTAATGGTAGGATCTGAAGAATTTGGGGGTGTACCACCCTGTCCCAGAACACAGACTGGCTTATCTCCCAGTTCTTCTAACTTGTTTCACAAGCACAAAGATGAAGCCACAGATCAGTTTTATTCTGGGCTTTAGAAGTTTTTCACAGATGACATGCATGCCTTTACCTTCCTATCCTCTTTCAAGGCATCTCTACATTTTAGAAAAAAAAAAGGTGGCATTATGATCCTTTTCCTCTAGTTCTTCAGAATTACTTTTTTAAATGCTGCAACACTTGCACTTCTGAGATGCTTTGCTATCCTTTTCCTTTTTATCCTTAATTTCTCAAGTGGATTTGATGAGAACAGTCAGCTGTTATTTTTTCAGGCAATATTTACATAAATTATGTCATCTAGTCTACATTTAGATTTTTTTTTCAGAAGAAAATACTGCCTCAGTCTGTATCTACATGTAGGAAAGGTGTCTTTGTATTCAGATTATTTATTTTTTCTATAGCTAGTACTTATATCTTTCCACATGGTTTTATATATTTCAGTTTCTTTTTATTAAGTTTTTAAACCTATTTTTCATACATGCCTGTGCCTTCCTCTGTAAGCTTTTAATATATAAAGGAAGCTTATTTTACAACAAATAAGAATTAGCTAATGTCACAAAACAAAAGGTATAAAACCCCAAAAGATTAAGGTGGGCCCACAGTCTAAAATTTGTGTATATAATTGCAGTCTAGCACTTACATGGACACATAGTTTTAACTGCATGAATAGTCCCACTGAAATCCAGGACAGGAGAACTGTATTTAGAACTGTTTTTAAGCACTGTTGTGACCAGCTGGGGTTGTAACAAGTTTTGCGTTCAAGCATAACATGACTAACAACCACAGATAAGGAAAAAAAGTAGACTAAAGAGCTATCCTGGGCTGTCTGTAGAGTGATTTTGTTCCTGATGCCTTCTTTCAGTTGGAAAAACTGTAGTTAACGCACACTACCACAGCAGAAGGATAATGTGAGACGCCTTGCTGGACCCCCAGCTTGAGACCTTCGTGCAGCCAACGTCAGTCAGGTTGCTTTCTTACCTTCCTTTTTCTCCAGAGTTAAATCAAAACTCACAGAGTCAGGAAAAGTTTAACACATTTGGAGCTTGGGAGCAGAAAGATTGACTCATTCTTTTTTATGATTCTTGCCTGGTTTGTGATTTGGAGCACAAGACAGGTATCCAGCTAGATTTTTCAAGGACATGCCAAGCATGAAGTGTTGCCAGGCTTCAACCTTCCTCATGATATTATACGAAACTCTGTGTTGAGTCCTTGAAGAAAAATATTCACAGAGGTCACAGCAGTTTTTCAGCAGCTGAAACCTGCTTGCTGTCCTCTAAGCAGTTTTACATTTGGAGGAGGGTTTTTGATAATTATCTAAACGAGGTATGGAAAATTCACAGGTTGTTCATAGATAAACTGTGAGGACAGCTGGGTACAGATATCAATGCGAAGGTGTGATCTGGTGGCAAAGTGAAAGGCAAGAATTTTCTATAGGTTGCAGACCCCAATTTCTCCTTTATCTTTCTTCCAGAAGAACTCGTGATCTTGTGGAAAAGTAATAAAAAATTAGCAGTTCTTTCTTTCAACATCCTGTAATCTTAAGGTACCTGTCACAGATCTATTTGATCCCTGTGTGCTTAAAATGCTTATATATTTTACTGCTGCTAACGTCTTTCAGTTAGTTTGGGGAGCCAGCTGGATTATTTGCCTTGTGGAACAACAAAGTTGCTAATTGAATTCCACTCCAAACTGTTGCCATACTGCTAATGCACATACATGGGAGAACACCTTTCACTTTTCAGATTTCACACCAAATGTAATAATTGACCTGTTTTCCTGACATGGAAAAGCTGAATCCATATATTTCCTAGCTTATTCATTCTGTGCCATTTCTTTTGCAAATTCTTTTGCCTTTTGATAAATACAGAAGTCTTCTATTTTCAGACTTCACACTTGAGTAAGAAACTTATTTTTTTATTACTTTTGCATATGTGTTTTCATCATGTTATCTCTGCAATGCTGTGATGATTGCAAGCAGTGCTAGTCTCACACTATCATGTGAAATCACTAGTAAAGAAATATGAAATAAATTTAGCATTTTTTTACTTCAGTTTAGAATTTTTGACTGCAGAAATTTTTTTTCTCAGAATTATAAAAGTTTTTATCTTGATTTCAATGTCTTCAATTAGTTCTTCTCAATGACTAATTTAATCAGCATTAGAAACTAATTAGAAGGTTTAAAAAAATCTTGGTTTTGTCTTTATGTTATAATGCATACAAGTAGATATAAAATTAAGTGAAAACAATTTCTGTTTAAGTAAATATATTTTTCCCTTCTACACATCCCTTGGGTGTGAGACAGATTTATTTGCTTAGGGATAGATATTTTAGAGTGTTTTTTCCTTCAATTGTAAAGATGTTGTGAGGTATGTATAAATATTTTCTAACACAAATACCAAAACAAAAATTGTTTTCACCTAATGAAAAAGACTTACAACACTCACCATATTCTAACATTCTGTAATGTGAAAAAGGAAGAAGATAAATTATATTAAACTAAAATCCTGGCTAATTGGATGGGCAAAGATATAAAATATTCTTCTGATCGGTAACAAGTACACAAAGTGAGCAGCTTACTTAGTAGGATGTGTTTAGTCACATATTTTACAGCTTACCAACCAATTAAAAAAAAGAAAGGTTTCTAAAGGGCACAAAAATGACAAATGCCAACAAGAGCACAAGATAACTTAAACCGAGTTAACCTCCTTGAAGATTTGAATCATGATTAAAACAAACAATTTAAATCCTCAAGAATTAAATCAGATCAGTGAAAGCTTTGGGTTTGTAAACTTTTTACATGTATCACAGTGAGACCCCGACATACGCCTGCAATACCAGTGATGGCTAATCACAACTGCTCTCACTTTGGAGCTCTCTCCTGGTTATCAAGCTTGACAGGCACCCCTGACAGCCACACGGTTTAGCTCTGGGCCACAGCTGGATTTCACCCATAGCATTTAAGGAATGTGCAGTCCTAGAGGTTTTCAAGCTGTGACCCACTTTGGGGTGATAGGTGACACAAGGCTGGGAGCAGCACTGCTACCATGGCTGCTGGTACCCAGAGAGACACTTGCCCCTGCTCAGCCCTAAAATCACTGTCAGGTGACCCTGACCAGCCCCCAGCCCTCAGAGAAGAGAAACGAGACAAAATAATTTCCTCCCAGGTTCTGTAGTGACCAGTCTTACAAAGATGACTGTGAACTTCAGGTTCAGAGCTATTGGCTGGACCTTTCATGCTACTTGCAGTGAGGAGGTTCCTGTCCATTCCTGCCTGGGATCTCCTCATAACTGGAAGGCAGCAAGTACCACAGAAAGCATCAATTGGATTTTGGATGGACAATAACTAACCAGTATTTAACCTTTCTCAAATATTTCTGTCTCATAGGGAGCTGCTACAATGGCTGCATTGAGGGAACTCGGAGGTAATGGCATGCCCAGATTTTGTGCCTTACTTTCCCTTCTGTTTCAAGCCAGCCACTCTGCTGCAGGCCGAATTTCTCTAGCAAAGAGTGAGACCTTGCTGTAATAAAGTTAACCATGGGGTAGTTCTGGTGGAGATAAAGAGGCAATTTCTTTGATGCTCTAGATGTTCAACCCGCAGTGTGGTGATCATGAGCCATTTGAAATTTCTTTTTTACTATAAACCCACGAATTTTAACTCATTGCCTGTCTTGCTAGGCTTGAAAATGGAGAAGGAACACAGTTCACATCTCATAAAAGCCTCCAGTCAAGAGGCAGGTTTGATAGCTGACTATACAGTAGAAGAAGTCTCTCTGGTTTTATTTCTGGTAGATGAAGTCACTTTTTGAGAAACTGGATCTATAAAACTGCAGGGCATGATACAATGATAATAAATGCATAGAAGCTTTCATATTTATTAATTGCACATATTATAAGATAGAAACCAGCTGGAGTAGTTTTCTAAATTGGGATCAAGATTTTTTTCAAAGCAGCAGCTCTTTCAGCTGCAGATCCTCATACAAAACCTACCACTGAAATTTCTGAGCATCAAGACACTGAGAACTGTATTTGAGACAAGGTAACAAGACCATCGTGTGAAGTTCATAGCTGCTTTAAATTACCTTGCTTATATAGACAAAGATGGACTTTAAGAGAAAAGGTAAGAAGTGACCCTTCTAAAGTCTTTTCCCAAACCAGTCAATAAAAAGCAACTTCTAGAGATCACTTCCTCAGAAATTACATGCAAGTTTCCATTTACTGTTCTGAAACATGAATGATAAATGGCACAAAACTGCCCTTATTCCTAGCCTAGAAAGCAGAAACTGAGGCACTGAAAATTTATGTGGTTTCTTCAGAACTGACAAAGGACTTGGAAATACAACTCCTGTCCTTGCTCTCAAGATCCTCCATTCATTTTCCAGAAGTGGGAGATGTTACTGTAATGACTTGTATGTAAGGGAAACAAATGTATTGTTTCCCTTGCAGTGAAAGGCAAGTCCCCTCCCACATGATTTTGTTGATATTGTTTGTTAAATTCCTTCCTTTGGCTGTCAACAGGGCATTTGAAAAGCAAAATGTAAAAAGGAAAAGCTATGCCACATGGCAGGTATAAAAAGCAACAGTTCTAAGGATTCATGCAAATATTAAAATGTACCTCCTACAGTTAACCTAGTGTTATTCATGTTTTCTGTTACATTGCCCAGAGGTGTTTCATTGTTTCCTACAAAAGGGATATTTGAATTTTTTCTTTTGCTTTTATCCCAGTAATTAGTCATGACTGACATTTAGAGATATGCAGGGCGAGATACCCCAATGCATTTTCTTTCGACGTTCCTTGAATTAGACATAGTGCTAAAAGAAAACATTTCCCTGCACCCCTCCCCTGTATTTTTAAATGAATGTCATCCAAATGGCATTGCCACTCAAATCTTACAGCAAAATTCCTCACATGCTGATAGTGCAATGTGGGAATCTCTAAAATTGTCCCCCGTAGGTTCGAATTCAGCCCCTGAAGGTTCACTTGAGTTTAATTTCACTAATCACACAGGGACAGTTATTTTTTGCACTTGCTCAGCTTCTCTTCCACTTGCGAGCGCGCACACACACACACACACACACACACACTCACTCACTCACGCTGCATCCCTCCCTTTCTGTTGCACTTAAGTCCAGATCCTCTCTGACCATTCCTGCTCACAAGCGGAGAGCGACACAGCACCACAGTGCCTAAAGACCATAGGTGGGTCCTTTGCTTCAAGCCAATTTATTCACATTTGCGATGGTAAGATTGACTTTTATCCTGCATTTCTGAGTTTATTTAACTGATTACAGAAATTGCCACAGAGGTGGGGGCAGAGATCGTCTTCAAGGTTGTTGTCATCTGGAATTTTATGTCCTTCATTTTCTTTCACTCTGTATGCCTGTCACATCGGCTTAACTGTGAGTAGCGTACTAGCCAGTACCTCTGGCATACTGTATATTAATAGAATATTGATATAGCCCAAATACTGTTGTGGGATTCATCATTTGGTAAATCCTCTGCCGTCTGCAGTTTTACAGAGCCGTTTAATTAGCAGTTTTACAACCTCCTATTCTCTCATTAAATTAATTAATAATTAAGTTCAAATATAGGCATCTTTAATGTCATAATTATATTTCAGTTTTATGGTCACCAGAGTTTAGCTCATTAGGCAAGGTAGTCATAAACCATAGCTCTATTTAGGGGCTGAGGCACTGATGCTCAGGTAGTTTGCTTCTGTGTGGTATTTTTTATCCTTCTCACTTTCTCCTCTTCTTCCCCTGTCCCCCTCCTCTTCCCCCGGATTCTCCAGCTCCCCTCCCTCATTGCTCTCTGCTAACATTGTAGTTTTTTTTCCTGTGGCAGCTCTTTCTCATTCATATGTCATGTTAAAAAAAATCCCTGGCACGCACCCTCACAGCCCTCCCCTCCCTGTTACTCTCTCTGGAGCAGTGCAGCGATGTTGGCCTGCCGTGGGTCCTGCTTCCTTGCAAGCCCTAGGGACCATCACCTCCAGTGCTGGGCACCTAGCAGTGGCAAATTTTGTGTAGCATCCTACCAGGGATGTTGTATTCCTTTTTGACTGTGAGATTTACCAAAGCACAGGATGTAGTAATGACATTTCACACAGTATGATATGTTGTGCGTTGTTTTATATGTAGTGGATTTATTTCAGTCATTATCACTGATTAAACCAGCTTAGTTGAAAAGGCAAAGCAAAACTTGGCTTTGAAATTGTTCTTATTTAATTTTGTTTGTGCTCACATAACCCAGGACAGCACTAATTATCTCTTTAGTGTAGCTCATATTTCTAATGTAATTCATATGTAAATTGTAATTTAAATCATATGGGAATGTTTGTGTTCCTTGCATATTCTCAGCAAAGAGCACAAACAGTGAATTAAAACTGTTTGGAAATGAAAACTTTATGTTGCCTTTTTTGAACTGTCTTTGATTTCTTTTGGCTTGCTGTTTCTCTAATGAATCATGATTCAATTGGATGGCTAAGGCCAATGCGTTTAGTCTCCTCTCTCTGTATTTATGCAGCTTGCTCACTGGCCTGCTTTTCCTTCTGAATTTGGAAGGCAAGGGGGAGCTTTCTGCATGCTCACTATCTTTGAAAAAACCATCATAAGATGGCTACTATTATTAATAAATAATATTTTTTATGACTAGAGAACCTACAAGCTATTGGTAGTACATGGTACTATTTGTGCCGCTCTGCTACTCAAACAGAGCTGTGCCAGAATGTTCTTTCTGGTAACATATTTGAATAATACTAGGTGAAAAATTTAATCCTGACCCAAATAACCTTAACTTTTTTTTTTTTTTTCTTAATGCAATATTACTGTCCTCTCTAAAAGCTGCTGTGGTCCAAAATGAAGTGGTCTTTTGACAGGGCAAGTCAAAATTTATTTGTGTGAGATGGGCACAGGACAGTTAAAGTTGTTCCCAAACTTCTGTAGCTTCAGGACAGGTTTGCTTGCTGGATGAGGGAATGATGCTGTGGTACACTCCAACACCAAACACAGAACTAAGGTGGGTGCCAGGAAGGTGAGTGTGAAATCCTGAAGAGTCATGAGTAGCAGGTGCAACTGTGCTACCAGCTCCTGCAGAAGACAGGATGAAGCAAAAGACCTGAAGGAAACAGGAAGGGTAAAAAGTTCCAAAGGAAGAATGATTAAACCTAAACAGCCAGCAAATTAGTGAATGATGATGTCAGCTCCACCTTTCTTTGCTGGAACTGCCCTTTACATTTCCTAGGCCAAACTGAACTCACCAGATTAGGGTGATAATGAATGCCTGTTTCTCATCCTGCCAACAAAGATCTTTGCCTGGCCCACGCCAAATGGAGTTGTCTGTGCTGTATGGACAGACAGCTGTACCAGGCCCAATGTCATGGCTTTGCCCCAGCAAATTGTGACCTGATCTGCCACTGGCCACACAAGACTGTGCCTGCAGTGCTTTCCCCAGGTTGGTGCAGGGGACTCATGACATGACGGTCCTAGAAGCCTCTTCCCTTGGACAACTGCTGCTCAGGCTGGTATGCAAAGCCTTCAAAGGGGAAAAATCCTGAACTCCCTACCAGCCTCTCTGTTGTTTGTGGGTGTTGCTGCGGCCAGAAGAGAGATAAGGCTCTGAGGACACACATTTGTGTGTCAGTCCTTGCTGCTGTAATGCCAAGCTCTAGTACAGGTGACCCTGCTCACTGGTGGGAAAGACTGCATGTGCCAAGAAAGACGCACCAGTGAACCGGCACACCTGCTTTGTAACATCCAATCTCTCCATTGGGAAAAGTGCTCCCCAATTTACAGCAATCTTGCCTTTCCCAGGCTTTGGGAACCCCCTACAGATAAGCTCAGCCTGTGAAGGTGCAGCATCAGGGCGCTGTGTAGTGCAGCTGAGCAGAGCATGGGCAAGACGAGCAAGAGGGGTCGCTGGTCTTGTTTGGCTGTGACCACAGAGCCCTCCAGGAGCCAGGTACTCTCCAGGGAGGGACACTGCCACATCTAGGGCACGCATTTAAAGCACACGTGCGCACACACACACACGCACACACTCTCCCCGTGACGACACCAGAGCTGTCCGAAACTATTTTCAATAATTGATTTGCTGTTTAATTGAACATCATGACTGACTAACATAGCTCATTACTTTACTCATTAGTTAATTATCGAAGAAAGTAGGACAAGTCAATAAAATGAAAGGCTGTAAATTCCAATACTAATTAGCACCATTTCCTCAGAGACATATTTAAGGGCAGATTGGCTACCCGAATGTCCCTGGACCTTGTAGATGAAGGGAAAGGGTAGACTTACCATAAATCTAGATTACCGGCAAGCAGGGCTCCTCAGCAGTAAGTAGTCAAGTACACAAGTGCTGAGCTACCACCAGGCACCCCATTTGAACTGGAGTATTGGAACACAAGCAGGACAGAAATTCCTATTTTTAAAAGAAAAGAGGGGGGTGGGGGTGGTGAGGGAGGGAGTGCTCACACACCAGAGAGGATCCATATTTAAAATAAATTATGCAAACTGAACTACTTCTGCAGAGCACACTTGCTTTCTTAAGCTCTCTTTCCCTGTCTCTCTCACAAGCATCTTCATCCTCTTTTTTTGGCAGTCCAAATCCTACTCAAAACATCAGAGCAACCCTTCAGAAGTGGACACATTTTTAATGTGAGGATTCTAATTTATATCTCTTATTTGTGTTTCATTTTGGGTTTTTTAATAAACTATTCCAGTAATGGAAATTATATTCTCTTGTTATTGCTTTGTATTATCTTTGTATTACTGTCTTCTCTATTATCTCAAAATTATTTTTTGTATTCTTTTTAATTTAAAGCAAGTCTGATGTACCATCTGAGGCAGAATTTAATGGGTCCAGCAGAGCCTTAAATGAGCCAAAAAGTGATTTAAAACAGAAAAAGGCAGGCTCAAAGGAGACCGGGAGAAAAGTAGACTAAGAGGATGCATGTATGTGTATGCATGTTTGCATGCGTGGCACGTATTTTATACGTGCCTGAGCGCATATGTATATATATACACACACACACATATGTATATATATATTTAAATAGTAAGGGTATGTATGTATATAAAAAAACCGTGCAAACACATACATATAGCCAGATACAGACACACTGAAATATGCCTGTATAGGGTTCTTATTTCTCAGTGTGGGGAAATTAACGAATTCCTTGAGTTCTGAAGTTTAAAAGCCCCCAGGTCTTTCTGGCTCCCTTTTAATAATCAATACAAAAGGACTCAGACTATGGAAAGGTTCTGTTGATATACTGGTACACTGTTCAACAATTTGTCTAAATTATTATAAACAACTAAGGGATGAAGACAAATGTATTTCCTTAATTCCTTTCATTTGGAGGCATATCTTCTGTGTCTTCCTCTCAGCAAATATCCACTTGTGAAAAATTAATTTCCAGTAAGGTAAATGGAAATGGAGATCAGAAGCATTACCTGAGCTCAACCTAAGGGAAGAAATCACCCTAGGAATAGCTCTCGGTCTGGAGCTTTAAATATTTAGCATTTCTAAAAATATATTAATGGATTAATGTAAAAAAAAGCTAACAAATGTCTGTTACTTGACTTACTATATTTTGTGCCTGCAGTTCTGATTATTAAGCCACAAGTTCTGATTTATTTTCAAGTGTTTTAAAAAGTACCTTGCGGAAGTGTTCTAAAGATTGCATGATTTTTTTAATCACCAGTTTTAAGAATTGGATTTCTGGTACTAATAAAGCAAGACTGAAATTTAAATTTAGGGCAGAAACGGGAAATGTGGTTGTCTTGCTTAACAGAAAGGTCCTGGAAGAAATAATGCAAGGAAAAATTATGGGAATTTGGGAAGGGATATTTGTTTGGGATGTTCTCTTTTCATTAGTGAAGGAATGAAGGAAAAAAACACCACCATGTAAAACTGACCTGTGAAAGAACAGAGAGGAAAAGATTTCCCCAATTAGGTGTTCATTCAACATAGGCTAAAGCACAGGTATATACAGCCTACACAAGCACTGCACACTTGCTAGGAGTTGGGAATTGTAAAGGAGAACGTTCAGAAAAGCAGGACCTGTGATCTCTCTCTTGTTTCCAGGCAGTGCCAAGCACACTTTGATCCTGATAATTTCTTTTTTTTTTTAATGCTTCTGGTTAGGTCTTTCTGGATCCCTGGTTATACTTGAACACCTTGGCTACAGGGCCTTGGGAAGAGCTCCCAAACTGAGCAGCCAGCATGCTCAGCCTGCAAGAGCTCAGTATTCATGATAGGTATGGGAATGGGGAGAAGGCTCTGAGAGGACCCAGCCTCAAGATTTAAGTTGTGCTTTAGAGCCACAAATGGCTCTAAATAGACACACATATGCAATTCTTGCATTTTATACTGCTGTTTATTGCACATAATATAATATGCATGCATAAAATAAGGTAATCCTCATTTGCGTTTTTAACTTCTTTTCTGTATCTGTTTTCAAATACTCCAAAATTGGAGGCAGAAATTGATTACTGAGTGCAATACCTGTAGTAGTCTGAGACAGCCGATAAAAACGTGCAGATTGGAAGTGCTCTGGCGAATTTGCAGAGGTCTTCTTTCTGAGATGGGGCCCCCAGGCCCCTGCAGCCTTTAATCAGCTGAAACTGGAGTGAAGCTGTCAGCTCCTGCTTGTATTCTGTCAGCTTCAGTACCACTTAGAGCATCCCTGACAAATGTGCAGTGCACATTTAACAGTCAATCTGTGGGCAAGCTTTTGATTTTGCAGGAGACCTTCTAAACTTCCACTTTCTACTGGGGAAAAACTTGCTAAGTTATTAGGGAGGAAAATGGAGAAAAGCATCCTTCAATCAAATTCTTTTGTTTTATGGAAAAAGCCAGCTGTTATCTTTTCTTTAGCAGGATGATGGATTGGCTCAGTTCAAGGTGATATCCCAGTTGGTGCAAGAAGGAGCAAGGGTTATCATGTGATGCTGACACCTCTCCTCCTCTGTCAGTCAAACAGTGCCAGCTGTCCCATAGAACTGTAGCAGCCTGATATTATGAGGTGTATTGTCATATAAATTATTCACACTGAAATATTTGTCCAGCTCTGATGTGTTTTTAAGTTTCCCATTAAGAATTCAAATTTGAAGTATTTTGCAGCTGCACAAACTTCCCCAAACATGCTTCCCCCAAGTCATCTACCTCTGGTGTTGCTTCAACAACATGCAAGTGTTAAGTCCCACTGTCTGGGAGGAGTAACTTCAAGAAAAGCTGTTCCTATATTTTTAAAATATCAAATGTATTTAAAAATAAAGCAATGCCCCAGACACAAACAAGAATTCTTCTTATGTGTAAATTATCTGAAGATTTTTCCTTATCCCTTTCCTTTCTGATGCCTGGTGATGTGGGGGTTTTTTTTTTTGTGAGTAGTTTGTGGGCTAAACCTATTATTCGCTAATTAAAGGTCCTTCCTTCTCCTCTTGGGAGTTTAAAATCTCTACTATTATTTCTTCACAGAGCTCACTCCTACAATATCCCTGCTGTAAATGCAGCTGAATCTTTCCTAATGATGACAAAAATAAGGCCATGGCACATCTGAGCAGTCTGGAGGGGTACAGAGAGAAGGAGGACAGACACCGTTTCTTCACAAGACAGATCAGTCCGTAGCATTCAGTTTCTCCACAATCCCCATGGCAATGTCATTGCAAGAGGGAAATTATTGTAACATTGCAACACTGAGCTCCAATAATCACACTGATCCCTGGGGACTCTGCCATTTGCTACCCCACAACATGGAATATTTCCTGAATAGGCTTCTTCCCTAACCCCGTTGAAAACACAGTCTTCCCAAGCAGAGGACAGAAACTTCTTTGAGGACACTCTAAGAGTCCTCGGAAAACAGTTTTGGATGCCTTCAATGCCATTCCTGTAGAACAAGAATGAAAACATTTCTGGTGTCCTAAAGGCACCATATGAAGATTATGGCAACCTCATCCAGACAGAAATTAGGAAATTAATTCTAAATTAATTAGATTTTAAATTAAGCATTGGGATAATTAATATGTATGTGGCACCAATATGTAACTATTTATTACTACTAGTATGAGTGTTGTTGGTATCGCTTTTACAATTTTTTTTTTATCAGTGTGGCACTGATAAAGAAGCCGTCACTACAGATAAGACTGCTACTGCACCAGCGTAACAGAACAAATCATGGTCCCCTCTCCAAAGGGTGAAAGACCAATGGCTGTACTTATGGGAGCAGTTCTGGTCTTACCAATACAGAGAGTTGCCTGGTAAAATCTAGAAGATTATTTAAAGGAAAAGACTTACTAATTCTTATTGTTTCCCATGGAAGTTAGGTGCCCTATGTGCATTAAATCCCAGGCCAGGATTAGACAACTGCAGTTATTGACAAAGAACATACACATACACTGGCAGACTTAATAAACTGAAACAGAAGGCACAGCTTTAGGAAAAAACAGCAGCAACAAACTTTTGCAGACTTCAATGAAGGAACATTTCCAGCCATCTTTAAAAAGAGAAAAAGTTTCACACAAAAAGTCAGTCTACACATCTTGCCAAAAAGAGTCAAAGTAACGCCAGCCATCTCTATTACACATTAAGTAAGAAGCAGACAAATGAGGAAATAAATAAATGTTTCTGCATACATATATTTGAAAAGCACTACTTTCCTGCAGTTGACATTCATCAAATTCTCACTGCCTCTCCCAGTCAATTCTCTCCTTCAATTAACCAATAAGTCAATCTGTTCCTTCTCCATCAGAAAAATCCCCTGCTCAGCAAAAAATGCATCATTTCACTATCAGATCAATTTACCCTTCCTTCTCGCTGCTCAATCGATAATCTCTGCATGTCCTAAACAACGCACAGGTCACTGGAAAGAAACCTGCCTAGGAAGTTTCTCTGCTATTATTTGGCATGCTACCTTCATATGGTTGGCTTGCCAGGCCCTTCCTGAGCACACAAACATGGCAAACACTCAAAACAATACTGTAGAGAATCGGAGTTTTAGACAACAGAAAGATCTGAACTGAGCTTATAGTCCAATAACAGTGCAGCTGCTTGGATAACCAGTGGAATTATATGTTAAACCAGAAGTGCATGAGAAATTTCACAATATAAAAATCAAATTAAAAATTAAACATGCAGTTAAAACCTGTGCCACTTTTAGGCAATATAAAGCCATTCTATCCCTCTGAACTATTCTGATTGAATTTGATAAAGAAGTGCCCATATCCAAAGCTCTAGGCATCCAGAGACTGCAAATAAAGAAAGCTATGCAGAAAGAAAAAAAATTGTCTTCAAATAAAGAATGGCTGTAAACCAGGCACTTTTCATTTGACTTCACCAGAAATCATCAATAAAGTTCAGTAGATTCAAGATGTATTTTCAAATCCAAAGTGTAAGGAAATATGAAAAAAAACCACAACTTCTCAGAGCGATTGCACCTTCAATACAAAGCACATACACAGGTGAGTGAAACACAATGTTGAGTGAAACACAAATACCATATAACTAGACAAAGTCACAATGCACAGCAGATTATGGCATGAAGAGAAAAACACGAGATATTTAGAGCATATAAAATGATGCAGTTAGCTAAATTGGTTAGGATGCTGGTATCAGTGCTTGCAGCACAGAAAGGACAAGGAGCTCACAGTCCCCAGAACTTTTGGCAAAGTACAACAAGCACTCTATTTGATGACCAGGGAATGAATTTTATGAAATTATATTTTGGGGGGCTTCTCCAACATTTAGAATTATTAAGATTTAAATATGCACTGCTAAAAGCAATGGGTCTTCACTTAATTTTTTTTTTAAGTTCTGCTGAGTGTTTTTTTACCGTGGGTTTGGGGTTTTTCTTCCTACTTCAGTTGTTTGATCTCTGTAGCAGTGAGGCATGATACGGAATTTGTTTTTGCTTCCAACTCTGTATCAAAGCAAAAGTGAAAGTTGCACCTTTTTCTCTGTGATCTATTAAGATTTGTGAATATTTTCATAACTAGAGCACTATTTGAATATTTATGAAAATATCCATTTAATACTAAAGAGATACCATTCTCATTCAATAGGAGGTTTCTTTTGCCATTAATTGATAATTTCAACAGAGTAGTCCAAGTTAGTCTTGGGCAAAAAATTCCAGCTGAATGTTTTATTTAGGGAAGAATGCAAATTTGGGACAAGACAAACTATTCATAAGCTCGTGCTGAATTTTGTTAGTAGGTCACCTGAAACTAAAAAGAAAGAAAATCACAAAAGTCAAAAAGCCCCTATCCCCTCATTTTAAACAATGTTTCTAGTTACTGCCTCAAACTGATTCTTTTCTGTTCTAGGGAAAACCAGGTCTCAATTTAACCCACTTAAATACTTTCTGAGCAACTGTGACTTACAGACACCAAAATTTCCCTAAAAACACCCAGGGAGCTGCGATCTCCTTTGGGAGCCCAGCTGTTTTCTGAGTGCCTTGCAGCTGGGAACATCATTTGCGTCAAAGTGCTCCTGGTGCAAAAGCTCCTCCCTGCAAGGATGTTGTGTCTTCATTTACGCACCAACAGTACCCTTGCAATGAGGTGGGAGATCCCACAGCACCTCCAGTTAAACTCTCTGGAGGACAGGGGGGGCCTTATTGCTCTCTACAACTCCCCGAAAGGAGGTTATAGCAAGTTGGGCCCTGGTCTCTTCTCTCAGGTAACAAGTGACCAGATGAGAGGGAATGGCCTTAAGCTTCAACAAGGGAGGCTTAGATTGGATATTATGGACATTTTTTTCCCTGAAGGGGTGGTCAGGCACTGAAACAGGCTGCCCAGGAAAGTGGTGGTATCACCATCCTTGGAAGTGTTCAAAAGATGTGTGGATGTAGCACCTGGAGATATGGTTTAGTAGTGAACACGGTGGTGCTGGGTGAACACTGTACTTCATAATCTTTTCCAGCTTTAGCAATTCTATGATTCTGGAACATAGATGGAGATTATTGTTGTAAACAATGTTACAAAACATACAAACTTAAGAAGCCTTTTCAACTGAAAAGTTAGAATAAGATACAGCTTCTTTGAGACAAAAATATCTTCACTTTTGAGAACACTTAAGTCTACACATATAGCAACTGTCTCACAGGTCAGGCACAACATGTTATGGTGAATGGGGTGACATCAGACTGGTGACCTGTCACTAATGGAGTTCCCATTAGGCCCCACCCTCAGCCCTGTGCTCTTCAACAACTTCATTAATAACTTGGATGCAGGACTGGAAGGGACACTGAGCAAGTTTACACACGATATGAAACTGGGAGGATACAAAAGGCAGACAGGTCCTGCAGAGAGACTTTGACAAATTAGAGATTGGCAATCACCAAATGTATGAAGTACAACAAGGGAAAGTGCTGGATTCTGCACCTGGGACGGGACAACCCTGGATGTACAGACAGACTGGGAAATGACCCAGAGGCTGGAAAGGAGTCCCATGGAAAGGGCCCTGAGGTTCCTGGTCGATGTCAAGTTGAACATGGGTCAGCAGTACCCTGGCAGCCAGGAGGGCCAAGTGTGTCCTGGGGAGCATCAGGCACAGCATGGCCAGCCGGGCAAGGGAGGGGATTGTCCCGCTCTGCTCTGCACTGGGGCGGCCTCAGCTCAAGTGCTGGGGGCAGTGTTGGGCACTGTAATATAAAAAAGAGATTAAGCTATTAGAGGGCGTCCAAAGGAGGGCTACAAAGATGGTGAAAGGCCTTGAGGAGAAGCCGTGTGAGGAGAGGCTGAGGTCACTTGGTCTGTTCAGCCTGGAGAAGACAAGACTGAGGCAAGACCTCATTGTGGTCTACAATTTCCTCATGAGGGGAAGAGGAGGGGCAGGCACTGATCTCTTTTCTCTGGTGACCAGTGACAGGCGCCAAGGGAATGGTCTGAAGTTGTGTAAGGGGAGGTTTAGGCTGGATATTAGAAAAAGGTTTTTACCCCAGGGGGTGGTTGGGCACTGGAACAGGCTCCCCAGGGAAGTGGTCACAGCACCAAACCTGACAGAGTTCAAGAAGATTTTGGAAAATGCTCTTGGGCACATGGTATGGCTCTTGGGGATAGTGCTATGCAGGGCCAGGAACTGGATTTGATGATCCTTGTGGATCCCTTCCAACTCAGCATATTCTGTGATTCTGTGACTCTGTGATTCAGTGATTCAGTAACAAATGGGACTGCTGGACACCCTGAAATCCATAACATATACACATACATATTTCACATTATACAGTTCATACTGTCCACATGTACACACTGAATCTCATTTAAGACAGAGATAACACAGACATGAATTTATTTTGGATCACAGCTATGTACCTTGAAACTCCAGCATAGGAAAGTAATCTCTCCTTGAGCTGCCCCAGGTTGGATAAACAGGGTTTTAACATTGTTACCCCCTGGCAGTAAGAGCTGTGTGGTGAGGAGGGAGGGACAAACCAATCTTACAAGATTGCACAAGATTGTGGAGGGGACAGAAGATCCCAAGACACAGATAGCTCCTACCACACTCTTTGTGATCATCACCCAGTGGACGTCCCTTAACCTGGGAGGAGAGATAGAAAATGAAGAAGATAAAATGTCTCTTTTTGACTAAGCAGTTTGATTGCATATTGTGTGGTAGCAGGGAACAATGCCCATACATCACTTGACCAAAAAGATATTTTTACACTGTTGTCCTTGAAATCCTTATATTGTTATCCACAGGGCTTGTGACTTCACTCCCGTTCTCCTCCATCCCCATCCCTTCCAGCTCCCAGTAGCAGGGAAGGGTTGGGCCAGCCTGGTCCTGGCCCCGAGGAGGAGGTGGCAGAAGGCTGGCCTTATTTACCTTAGCCGTTTCCCCGTGTAATCTGGGTAATCGTGTGGCTAATCGGCGATGCGGAGGAGCCCCCCATGCCGCAATTCACAATGCCAACCTATTCATATTTCATACAATAGGGTATTTAAGTCATCCCATGCCTTGCCAAGGCGATTGCGCCTCCTTTTCTGATGTTTTCAGCAGGGGTCTCCGGCCCTACTCCCTCTTTCATACCAGCATATGTCCTAACTCTTGCCTGCTGCAGCTGGACAAGGGCAGTTGTTTTTGTTTTGTTCTTCAAAACCAACAAATCGATTATGGTGGTGTGAAATGTGGGTTAAAACAGTGCCCACATGTATGCATACATTAGCCATTTGCTACATTGCAACTTCACAGCAAGGTGACCGACGAGGCAACAGTGCTCATGCTCTTCCATTTTGAATGGACAATCTGTTAAGCATAAAAGGAAATAATAAATAGAAGACTGACTGAACATATTGTTTGAAAAATGGCTCACCATGCTATATCAAAGTGAAATTAAAGGTACCTCTACCCCAGTGTACTGCAAGTGTAAAGAAAGATCAAATCTGGCTTGTAACAGAAAATTACAAGGTTCACATATATGCATACAGAATATTAAATTCAGACAACATTTCTGCAATGAAGATATTCACTTTTATGTGCTGCCTATCTCACATTTGGCGTGTAGTGAACACAACAGCCTTACAAATTATAGGATCTGATCTCATCTTTAAACAAAAAAGCCCACAATAAACTCCTGCAGTTCAGGATTTACCTCTCAGGAGAGTGTATTGACATGTGGATAGGGATTGGCAAGGACGTATCACCTTCATCTCCTAGGCTGGACCATCAGGTCTCTTCTGTCCCTGGCTGGTAATGGCAAAAAGTAAATTCTCTCCAGAAACTCTTTTGCAGCTTGTCTGAAAGAGGTCCCGAGGCTCCGTTTCTCTCCCAAGGTGTAAAAAAGTGACACATCATAGCAACTGCCTCAAAATTAGTACTACAAACTTAGGCTAAGGTCTGGAACTGAAATGACTTTTTTGTTTTTATGAATAACCCCAAATGCATTATGATGTAATTTCGGTAATTAAAAAGAAATGTCGCATGACAGGCTAGAAGATCTCATTCATTCCTGGTTCAAGTTCGTGATACTTCACGGATGTACTACTGGTGCTGGAACACATCCGTTGTTGCTTTTCTCATAAATGCCTCAGCCATGTTCCTTGGCTTGCGCTCAGCACAGGGAAGATCACAGCTGTGATCTGTATTACAATCAGTTTTCATTTTTTACTCCTAAAATTGGGGAAGTAACCAGTTTTGAGCCAGTTTTCCACAGAAATCTAGGCTTTCTATGAAGAGTTAATTAATTATCTCACGTGCAATATTTTACACACTTATAAATAGTGCTGTATAGTGTAAAGAAAACAACAGGAAAAATTTGTACAGCATGGTCAGCTAGTTTTTTGAGTGCTTAACTGTAAAGTTAGAAACCAGGAAATTCAAAATCTTGAAGGAAACAGAGGGCACAACACAGACATATTTAAAATTTTGGTTATCAAAGAATTTACATTACCTTGTTTCAAAATACAACCTTGTAATGTCAGAATTTTGAAACCTCTTTATTTCTCTCTCTCTCTCTCACACACACACACATCACAAAATAACTGAAACAAATAAAGCTTCTCAAGACTAATCTTTCAAGACAAAATATGGCACTAGAATGTGTGGCAGCAAACTATGTATCCATACATCTCCCATGGAAGTCAAGCAGATTTTGTTCGAATTTCTAGCAGTAGAATTTATACCACTTGAAAATGATCCTAATACAGCTAAATTTGCAAATGGTTACCTCCCCCTGCACCCAAACAGCAGGGACACAGCTACAGCAATAAAAATGTGCTAATCCCAGCACGATGTATTCCCACATCTCCCTGTATCAAATCATTCTAAAGGGTTTTCAATATACAAGTTAATTAGCTACAACGAAGCAGCAGAGTAACATCTAATGAAGATCGGGGTTTAAAATAACAGAATTGGTCTGTTGTACCCTTTTCCCCATCTTTAATATCAACACATTCTTTTGAAATGCGTTACAGATATAGTTCAAGTATAATTTAACAAGAGACAGGTGGCAATTAATGAACATTATTATTTTGATTATATGTTAAACATAGCAGACATTTTAAAATACGTATTTTCAACAACATCTACTAGAACACCATTTCTGTATTAGCACCTCAAAATGCTACTGACACACAGTATCTATCTATCTATCTATCTATCTATCTATCTATCTATCTAACCTATCTATCCACTTGTAATGCTGAGCAAGAAGGTGACACCAATTTTTTACTGAACACATGACATTACACTCTAATTACATACTCTGTTTCTCATTTTTTAAAACAATCAGTGCATGGAAAAGCAGTTGTGTACATTCTGCAGACACAAAAAATTAAATCTCTGTAAAACTAATTGCACAAAATTTAAATTATACAAGCACAAACATCTGCAACATACAACTTGCACAGATAAGTTAGAAAACAACACAGGAGAGTAAACTTAATTACCTAATATCTGCTACTTTCAGAAAACATCAAGATGCGTGTTTCAGATGCAAACTAGAGAAATTAAAAACCCTAATTAATTAAATTAAGGTCCTGATTCTGACTGGAAGTGGAAGTCAATGAGAGTTTATCCATGTGAATCTCATAGCTGGAGTGGGACGGAACACTCCCTTTTGCTGTCTATCAAGGAGGAAACTCATCTTGTAATCCCACCACTTCATTAGCACCTTTCCAGCACATTATCTTTGCCCTAATCCTTCTGTCACTTTGGGGATTCAGGGTCATTAGAGCATTGAAGGGCCGATGTTATTGTCGTGGAGGTGTGAATTGATCACTAAGATGACAACTGGTGACAAGTATACTTTATTAGTCTGCTACTTTGCCTCTTAATTGCTACTGATTAGCCTGTCTGTTAAAAAGGAAATTTGGACTCCTTCTGCTACTGCCAAAGACTACACTGCTTTCTAATAGGACCACTCCCCCTAAAGGAGCCCATTTAGACACAGTATATTTGCCCTACTCAGTGGAACTATTTATGTGAATAAAATCAACAAGGTAGGGCCTGAGCCCTTTAACCCACCAACTGTATTTCATTTAACTTTTGATTGAGAGAATTTCTATGTTAAAAAAAAAAAAATCAAATATTTCTGATTGCTTTGTTTCGTTTCCAAAACATTAATAGGATCATCTTTTTTTTCCCAGAAGTCCTGTTTAAGACATGGCTATGCTTACTATTTGAATGGATTTACCAGACGAAGAGCTGGCTCTCCAAACGTCATATTGCATTTAAATTACACATTAAGACAAAACAAGAACATAAAAAAACCCAAACCAACCAAGAAAACCCAAAAAACCCAAACCCAAACTTCTGCATCTTGCCAGGTTTTCCATTTTTCAAGTCTTAATTGCTGTTGACCACAAGAATTACACTTATTATTTAATTTTACAGAATACTCTGTTTAAAAAAGGTTAAAAAAAGAAAAGAAAAAAAAAAAAGAAAAACTTTTCAAACTAGATAGCCAGGATAGTAGACAAATCTTAATGCAATGTAAATGTACTATTGTACTTGCTTGACAGTGACAATCTTTGGCTTATCAGTGATTTTGTTTCAAACCTGGGGGAGCATTTCCATAAAACATCATTCTTAGCAGCAAGGGAAAATGAATGCCGAGCCCTAAAAACACTCTGCTCTCTTTTTTGACATTGATTAAAAAATAACAAGGAAAATGAAAAGAAAACAACTCCCAGATCTCCTATTCCTAATCCAAAACCCACATAAAACTCAGTCTCTGTATTATACTCCCTTCCAAAACCAAGTGCTAAAGCTAAATTGGCAAAAATTAAGAACTCTAACAAATGTCTAATCTTGGATTTTGTACTAGAGACATTATAATATGAATCTAGGTATTCAGGATGGATATTTGACCTTTCCAAGTCATCTGATGTGTTCTAGGTTATTTTGCAGAATCAGTATTTCATATCCTAATTTTTAAGGATGACACACCTTCCGTGAAGAAAAATTGCTACATAAAACTCAGATTGGATATTTGACTTTAATTGTGGTCAAAAGAAAACTTCAAACAGCTTGTGCAATAATCTGATCCCTCCCTTCCTCTTCTAACCATGCCTACATAGAGATTTTGCAGAAGCACTTGGTTTGCTTATTAAAAAAAGCTTGAAGATGATGGGAACCTTTAATTAATTTTTTATTTGATTTCACCAGAGAAAAACAACAAATACCTATGGTACTAGTTCTCCAAGAGTAGCTTTACGTGCATGGTCCTGTTCAAGAACAAGAAAAGTTCTTTCATTTTACCTCCACAGGTTCATAGAAAGCACATCTGCTACTGACGAGAGTGTTGTTTGGTCTCTTCTTCAAAAAGAGAACCTGATCTTGGTATTTGGATACCTGTAGACCCCATTTTAGCCCGAACTTACTTTAACTTCACTAGTTTGGGTTTTAAAATGTTTTAATTTAACTAAGGCATGACCCATTAAGTGGTCAACGCAATTTCAGTCTGAGTGACTCACCTTAGTTTTCATTAACCAGTACCTTAACAGCTTGGCTTGCCTGGAACAAATGGGCCTGTGTGGAAATAATCCCCACACCAACTGCAAGAGCTATGGGGCTGATGAACAAGGTGTTTGGAAGAGAGAACATATCTGTGAAGTAAATGGGAGAAAGTGAGCACTGTCGAGGTCACCCCTGAAACCAATGTCAATGCTTGCTTTACACAGCCTGCTCTAAGAAACGTAGCCTTAGGGAATACCTGTTACCTGGCAGCATTTCTGGAAACAATCACACCTGGATATTCATGTCTGAAGATGGGTGCTAAGGAACAGAAGACACAGTAAAGGCGCTGAGACAGACTGGTGCAGGGAGATGCGGCTGAGATGTTTCCTTACCACTGCCATGCTGATGACTCAAAATTTGGTTCCCACAGAACATAATTACCTTCCTGCAGCACAAAACCAGTGAGCAGCCCTTCCTGGAAGAAGAGTGGCTGAAAAACTATAATTTGCTCATTATGATTTAGGTAAATCATAAGGTCATGGTGATTTTTGGTTTTTTAAAAAAAAAAGAAAAAAAAATCAGGTGAGTAATCCCTCTTTGTCTGAACAGCTTTTCTGGGGATTTGAGACCTTTCTATTAAACATTAGAAAACATGGACTCTCTGTAGGACAACCTTTAGGCTTTAGTAGAATTAAGTGTCAGACAGCAGTTTCTGTGGTTGAGCCACTCCATGTTGTTGAGTTTTTCGCCCCAGAACTCCTCACAAGTCAGAATGGTATTGTCCTCTTGTAGAAATTTCCACTCTATTGAAAATTNGGAAAAAAAGATGCTGAACACCCTGGAGAGGGGAAACTCGGCCTACTGCAGTGGCTAACTGTCCTAACTTGATGGCCCAGACAGGATGTCATGGTGGAGAAGCAAATAGGTGATACTAACTCTGCATCTGGTAATGAGAAAAGTGCTACTGGAATATACTTTGATGTCAATACATAAAAAAATGGGTCAAATAATTGGAAAAATTTAGAAGAATCACACAAATAAAGGACTGAAAAATAAGACAAAAAAATGGGAAAAGACTATAAATTTCTCCTGAAGGAAAAGATCTAATATCAAAAGGGGAGCTAGGACCTCCCGGCTAAAAGCGGGGAATAGCTGTACTTTGAGCTGAAGGAGGGCATATATTTTTCAGGAGGGTGTATATTCCTTTGCAATGACTAAACAGAGACTGTTCAATAACAGCTGACCCACTCAGCACTTTCAAGCAGAGCATCAGCGGATGATGATGTGCCAGAGCCAGCTCCAGGGTCCCTGTGGCAGAGGCCGTATCTGATGAGAGCAGAGATCAGATCTAGACTTAGCATCTCTGTATGAAATGTCCTTAACACTACTGGTTTTCTTCCACTGCCTGAATAATTCTGGGGTTTCTTCCCTCCCATAATCTTGGCCCTTCAGCCTACTGTTTCAGTGTATAACAACCAGGCACAATGCAGCTACTACATATCCAAGGCCCTGTCACAAACAACCCTACTAAACAAACCTAAGGATGCCACAGCACACATTCACAAAGAAATTAAGGTTGCCTTTCCTTAAAAAAATGTGCTGATATTATGCATTGATGTTAGCAGGCCTTCCAGTTCAAGAGATAGCTGTTTGGATAGGTAAAACACATGAAGTCCTGGTCAGATTGATAGATTAGCTCAGAGCTCTGGCATTTGGATTAAAGCAGTATAGAAATGAATCTTATATTTGACATTTAAAACACTTTCAAAGGGAACCTTTTCCACTGCCTGCACTTTCTTAAATCACAGCAGAAAGAACTGCCATGGCAGAACAGTGTGAGAAATTACTATCCAACTGCTTCTCTGTTTTCCCACGTTATGACTGAAGACACTAGTCCCTGAATCATTTTACGTGCTGGCATTATGTGCAACAACACTGCGCGTAATAAACAGACAATGCAACAGAAAGAAAATTTGAAAATTCATTTCTCCTTTCTTTTGGACAACATCTAGAATATAAATGTGGGTTGTGGCAGCTTCAGTTGAAAGAGAAAAAAGAAAAAAAGAAAGTCTGCTTTCAGAGGGCCATGACTCAAAACTTTAGATTTATATAGTCTGACTCCCATTTCCCACATGACCTTGGCAAAGTCACTTATTGTAACATTTTCAGAAATGGATGCTGTTTCCTCAGGCTTTCATTCTACTTCTCATCCCCAGAGTATATGACTGTTTTGCATGTACAACCAATAGCAAAAGTAAAAGTCTCAAGGGAGTTTATGGAGTCTCTGGATCTTGATCCTTTCAGGGCTTCAGAGCTGTTTGATGTAACATACGTATAGCATGATTTGTTAGCTATTCCAGGACCTCTCCCACAAAACTTTGGGTTTATGGACCTTCAGAGTTTTCAAAGCCCAGTTTGAGACAGCTAAATCACCCAGATTAACTCAGTGAGAGGCATAGTAGTTCTAAAATATTAGGTCTTTTTCTAGCTAATTTCTTCCCATCACATGACATGAAGCATTTAATGACTGAAAGACACAAAACTGAAAAGTGGGTGTTCTTCTCTTCCTTATTTCTCAGCTCTCAAATCAGGGCTCTAGCTATTTTTGAATGATTGAGGCAGATGAAGAAAGGAGACAACCACTGAACAAGTTGAAGACCTTCATACTTGGAGGAAGTGAAGGGATATGTTTTATGCATATGCTTTATATATGCATATGCTACATTGTACATTTGCTAGCAACTTGCACTGATTTATAAGAAACCTCCTCTCAAACCCAGATATTAAGGTTAAATTTGCAACTGCAATCTCACTCTCCTGCAGTATTAAATAAATAGTACGTGTTTTAGGGCTGAAAGAATCAACCAGAAAGGAAGGAGTATATCAACCTATAAATACACACAGACCAAAGTTCTGCTAATCTGCTTAATAAGCTATTGCAGGATATTTAAGTATACTGTGTATGTCCTCTTTATTGCCACCAATGACTCTCCTACTCACATTCAAGCTGAGGTGGGCTATCAACCTTCACAATCATCAGAAATCACATTTTGGTGAATATTCAGGCAAGTCTGGCAGAGCACGGGAAGTTGAAGTGCTCTAAAAAGGCTGGGAAAAACATCAGACTCTCTGCTGGTGTTCATCCCAACAGCTTTAGAAATTCTCTTATTCTTATCTCAGGACAGTTCCAGTGACGCCACTTAGGGTTCTCTCTGAACTTCATTTTACTGTGCCCATAGGAAATGTCATTTCTCATTGCCATGGCTCGAACTTTCATTTCCACTTTCTTCGTTTCATTTATGTGCACATCAAGCATTCAGTAGCTAACATTTCTTCCCTTCTATTTCTTTCCTTTTTTTTTTCAGGAATATATGTAAGCATGTTATCACTTAAATGCTCTAAATAGTTCTTATTAGAGGTTCTATTAAGTTAAAACTACATCAAGGTGAAAATATCCCTCGCTTTACACGCCAGATCATAAAAACAGCTTAGCTTTTCTGAATATTCCAGACATAAGGTTTTCTCACAAAACTTGCAAGTGGTACCAAACTTCCAATGAACCTATTCTTTACTTCCTTTGAACAGCTCTAACCACCAGCAGCAGGACAGGGGACTGTCTGCCACTCTTACCAGCAAAACTCCACTGGGACAAAAATCGGCAAAGAAAGGAAAGTGAACACATTTTTTTCAGTAGTTAAACTAAAAAGATCTGGAGTGAAAGTCCTCTGTACAGCTGACTATAATATTGCACACCTGTAGTGAAATACTGGCAAGTAACTGCATCAGTCACTGTGCTCGCACTGGCCACATTTTACATTGGAAAAATCCAGTTTTACCAAGATTATCCAATGAAAGTAATTAAAGCAGATGAGTAAACCATGATGCAGGCATGAAATACATAAAATTAAACTAAAATATTGGAGGGGGGGGAACAACACCTGGAAAACAACAAAAACCTACAAAACCAAGATCTGAATAGGATCAAAAGAACTACCTGTGGCATTCACTTGAGATTCCCTCAAAGTATGATGAAAGAAATGATGAAATATGTTTGTGAAAAAAAAAAATAGGTACTTGATTACAATAGCTTTCTTAACTGCAGCCTTCTAATATTTTGGAAACAAAGAAACTCCAGTACACTAAGTGCTTGAGATGAATGTGAACACAAAGTTTTTAACACCTCAGTAAATACTTGAAAGAGAGCATTACTCTAATATCTGTAAATCAGGGCACTTCAAATTAACCCCACATTCATTAAAAAGCTTGCTGATTTTATGTTTTTGTTATCATTCTGATACAAGCCTGAGAACAAAAGTGTTTAACAATTCCAGTGAAATAGGATCAGGGCATTAATCCTTGTTTGGATGCAAGAGCAACATAAATCATCTGTTCCAGGCTAACAATTTAAAGAGTGCACAGCGCATTATGTTAAATAAAGTATTAACACTGAGTTAAGAACACCTATTAAGGGACTTTGAGAGTTCTGGCTCACATTACCTTACACTATTTTTTTAAATAACCTTATTCCATCTTTTTAATCCCATAATTATTCCGTAACAGTTTTGTCAGAAATCTCCAGTTTCTAACCATATATAGCTGTAAGACATCATGTGAACCCCTTCAGTTAAATTCTTATTCTTATTATCAGCCTGCCCCACATTAATGACTTTTACATTCTAATATATATATATGACTTTGTAATTGCAAGATGATTAAATAAAGTGTACTTGATAATCTAAATTTATGTGGTTTTTGAAACAAACTGCTGAAACAGGGAAGACAAAAATCAACTTTATTTCTGCATGCACATATGTGCATACACATGTATACACACACTTTAATACATACTTGTGATGAGTCTTCACTCAGTCATTTAGCAGAATGACTTCTTCCCAGTCACTTTCAAAGTCTGTAGACCAACTATCCAAGGCTCTTCTGTCAGGGTCTTCATTTACTTTCTAAGATATTTTCACTTAGTCTATTCCTAATTTCAGTGGATGTGCCTGATCTGCTGTTGTGCAGATGTGCATGCTGGATGTTGACACAGGACTCATTGAGATCTTTAGATGCTGAGAGTGTAAGAATTCCTTAGCAGTGAGGAGGGAATGGTGGGTGATGCATTCACGATGTTCTGCACTGGTTTGTGTATCGGGTCAGACAAGCCATACCCATCACTCGTTCTGAGCAGAAGAGATACTGCTACCCTAATTGCCTTGCTCCAAGAGGTTTTTCACAGCCTCCTTTAACAGAGTTTTGTTTTCCCTCAGTGACACCTGTGATCTCTTTGACTCAAAGAGGCAGGACTGTGCATGTATGACATATCTAGAGGGCATATGGAAACTATATTTGTTTATATAAATACTTACCTACACAGAAAGAGCTTTCCAATATTATGGATAATAGATGTTTAGCTAGAAATCAGAGAAAGCTTTGGAATTTTTTCCAGCTGCAAATTGTTCAAATGGTCTAAAGTCAACAGTATGGAACAAACCTAGCCAAAATAACATTATGTTACAGTAGCTGTCAGAGATGGCTAATAACAACTTTGAAAAAGCAGGTCTTTTACTGTCTCTCCTTTCTTTTTCCTACATGAAAGACAGGGCCAAACTGGAGAGAGTCTTGCTGAAGAGCATTTGCATGGGCCAAAGACTGGAGCTCTACATAGGAGTTGGACTGGATGACCTCCTCAAGTTCATTCCAGCCACCATTATTATATTACACTGATAGTCTTTGCAGCATATCTCTTCATTAGAAAGTATTTGAAATATAACCAGAATAATATAAAGAGAAAAAAGGCCCCAGGGATTATTCTTGTCTATTCCATTTCCACCTTTTCCTTGGCCAGATTTTCCATCTGACATAACTCCATAAAGCTTTAAGCTAGCTAAGAATGTAACACCCAACCCTATTGGACTTAAGTACATTTGTCACAGAAATTGATTGGAACAATTAGCTGAATAAATAGATATAACATATCTTTTAGGGTCATAAAAGTGACATGACTGCAGGTAAATCATATGAATAATTACAACCAGGAGCCCAGGTTTTCCAGTCACTTTCCATATATACTTTGAATTGCAGGGCCTTCTGGTGAATAATTTACCTCTTTTTGTAGAGAAATTAAAGAACAGATTTGCCGTGATGCTCAAACTGCAAGGTACCTGTGAATTAACAGCAAAAATACACATGACACTTCTAAGAATTGAGTTTTACTTCATCTTTGTTACTTCTTACAAGTATTAGTGTGAACACAGTGTCAAGAGAATGAATTTTTATGTCTGCAGCTGAAATTAATTCGTTCATGAAATGAAAATAATTTTGTGAAACAAATAAACCTTTCTTCAGGCAGAAGTGAAAGAAGTTTATAAGACCTTACCCAATCAGAGAAAATAAGAAAAGTGCATGATTAAGATAACTGGTCTGATAGATTGTATGAACTATTTAATTTTCAAAGGAACTTTCAGAGCAGATTATCTGTGGGAAACTCAAATATGAACATTGTTTACATGACATGTAATTGAAATTTTTTCGTTTTAGACATGAAATTTAGACATGAAATTTTAGACATGAAATTCCATTCTACGAAAAAAAAAGATCAGTTCTATTGGAATGGTCTGTTATAAATTTGAAACAAAAGCTAAAATGGTCAAGAAAAATAAATGGAACAAAGACAATGTAAATTTTTTCCGCATTTTAGTACATAGCTCAGTCAGCTTTAGAGCTGAGAGATCCTGAAAATGTCTGGATAGACTTTTAAATACATGCAAAGGAATTGTTTTCATGGAAATTTATCTGACTTCCCAACCAGCTCTACATTTTACAGAAATGTTTAAGTTTCTACAAAATAGAAATTCTACAAAATAGAAATTCTACAAAGTAAAATTTTCAATAAAGAGGCTAATTATTACTGATAAAAAGAGGACTACATTTTCTGAAAATAATAACCTGATATTATAGACAGATTACCCATCTAAATAATTTACCAAAGGGGTTCTCTGCCTTACATCCTGTAATAATTTAGTTTTTGATTTTGGATTTTTGATCTCAACATTTTCTTCTTTATTTACACATAAGTGTGTGTGTATCTGTGTCTCGCTCATATATTTATATAAACTAGAGGAACAAACCTGAGACAAAGTCCAATAGATAAGAAAACTTGGTGTGACAGTTTTGACTGACCTTTTCTTTCTCCCATTTTAGCTTGTTTTATTTCTGATTAAAACAATTATTTCTCAATTCACCATCATTATTTTTGACCTTGTGTTTTCTAACAATTTTGGAAAGGTCTGAACTGTACAAGTCATGACTCTATGAACATGAGCATGTTCTCTTGAATAGGGCGTTGTCAAACAGAAGGTTTGGAGAACATCAGGGTAGGGTTTTAACACCTTTCCTGTTTCAGCTGAAAATTATTATTGTGAAATGTAGCTGAACCTCTGCTTTGAAGAGCCCAAGGGAGAACATGCAAATTTTTATTTCAGTGCTCCATCCCAGCTCGGCCAAGAAATCCAGAAGTGTGCCCCATCACTGCTGGTTTTGTTCCTTCTGAACAGAATCTTCCTCCAGCTATGTTGAAAGTCCCAGCTGGGATCAAATCCATTTGGAAACGCCAGGGGAAGTAAAAGACAAAAAGAGGTTTTTGCATTTGTCTGGTCATTATTGCGCCAGACTATGAACTAATGTTACTGATTCAAAATGCTTTCTGACACCCAGTTTATATAAACATGCAAAGTCTGGTGCAGTACCTAAGGATTGTCAGCCTGGAAAAATAGTGAGGATTCGCTCTCTGGGTCACTAGCTCCAGCTTCCACCCACATTCACGTCAAGCCCTCAGCTTCCGGATGAAATCAGAGCAAGTTGCCAAGAACAACATACAAGAGACAGCTAGATGTTTTCCAGCCTCAGGAAAAATCTAGTTCAGATGGGTACACTCTAAAATTTAGACCCCAGTGTAGATCTGTTCTTTTTTTTTTCTGGTCTCTGCCTGCATGAAACACATGAAGAATTCAGATTCTTACATTTGCCAAAACAATGATAATATCAAGTCAAACATGAACAATTTAAAATAAACATCACTGAATCTTGGTCTAAACTGGAAAAAAAATCCCAAAGAAGTAAAAACCAGTAAGACTAGCCATAAAGCAGATGGATAGTTACTTGAGCAGTGTAACATCACTGATAGTTACAATACTAAGCACAAAGATTATGGAGCTCCTTTAGTTTCCAGAATTTATTCATTAGACCCATCTATTCTCTTTATTTTCATATGCCAAACACTAGTCCTTGGAGACAGGGAACTTCTTTTTTATATGGACTTCTACAGTGGAGAAGTCCATATATAATAATACTTTTTTTATATAAGTCCACATATAAGAATACTTTTTTTATATGGACTTATAGTGGAGTTCTTCTCATCTGAATCCTACATGTTTGAGAGACCAAAACACTCACATGCCATGGGGCCTCAAGGAGGTGAACAAAGATGTCCTTCCCAGACCCTTCCAGTCACCAACAGATTTGACTATGACACAGAGATAACAACACTGCAATTAAGTTCTCTTTAGCTATATGGAGTTGAAACTACTGTTAAAAAAAAAGATAAATGGGGGGGAGTGGAGAAGAAAGAAACAGCCTTTTTTTTTTTTTTTGCTGAGATAATTTTTTAAACATTTGCATTTCTGTGCATCAACAGACACATCCATGTTAGTTTCCCTCTTTGACAAATAATGTCACATAATGTTCTTGGTTTGGGTCACTTGCTAACACAGGAAGAGAAGGGGTTGGGCCTTTCTGAGAATGTGTTCATTTGAAAAGGTGTTTATTCTGTATATTACATCAGTTTTCCACTGGCGATGATTTTGTTCTCAGCATTCCTCTCCCTGAACCAATTTGGAATCAATGCCTGATCTTCTGCCTCTCTTGCAGCTTGCCTGCAGAGTGTTCTCCTTAAGGAAATTATGCATGGAAATTCTTTTTTAGGAGCTTTCACTGAAACCACAAGTCTGTATCTGAAATATATACTACTGAAAAATTTTGCCCAAAGCTTTGTCTTGGCTATATAAAGAAATTATAGGTGTGGACCAATTTTTGAATTAGCATGAAAACTGCTTTTATGTGCATATAAGAAAGGCCTTTTGAAACATCTTGCCAAAGGCTTTTTTGTCTTCTGGTTGTTATAAGCAAACATGGTTGCCCAAAAGAAAAACCTGATCATGGTTCCACCTTAATCAGATTCACGATCGTGTCCTAATGCAATTTGTCCTAATCCATTTCCAAGGAAGACAACCATTTAAGATTTGGAAAGACGTGTGGGAATAAATGTGGCTATATGGAAATCCCCTGAGTCCTTTATTTACTATATTTTGCCAGTTCATAAAAAAACCTAATTACATTTTAGAGAAGACGGCATTATAAATGCGATGTATATTCTAATACAAAACCCCTCTACCCGGGTGTCCTGCAATCAAACTGTGCTCAGTTTGCAGTCTCACAGTGCATTTTATATCTCTGTGGCTGGTTTTAGAATAATGATGCCATGCTTAGCACATTATAATACATTTCAGCACGTAGCTGAAAGTGGTGCCATGCTTGTTTTGTTTGGGAAAAGAATGCCTTCTGCTTAGTATGGCAACAAATTGCTCTTGCAGCAAAAGAGAAAATTACTTGATACCCATGGAATAAATTAATTAATACTTTTGCAAATATCTGTACATTCATCCATACATAAACCCCTATATATTTATTTAATTAAAATTATATGCTCCAGAGAATGAGAGACAATTCAGTGTGTTCAGGAATATGTTTAGACATACCTACCCCACCCCGTGCATGTCAGGAAGAAAACACTTAAGAGAGGATTTAGTTTCTACACATGAGTTGTCCCATTGGAATTGTGTGGATAAAGTTAACCATAACTGTTTTGAAAATTGGGGTCCTAAAATAATACAGAGGACTTCCAAATGCAAAACGGTCTAGGTTTATTTGTGCTGAAATTCTTTCATGTACTATTTCCCTCCATACACACACATTAAAAGATTATAAATGTTATTGTTACGAAAAATTATGCTATAAACATTACTGACTATAATAAATGCCATAAACCTGGGGTAGGTCAGCAGTGTAAATAATCAGAGTCTTTCTATTTACCTATTTGTAATAAGTGGGAGATCACGTAACTCATGAAATTATAATTATTTAACATTTCATCATTTGTTTTTTACTTGAAAAGTTTGGGAAAGAATGTTTTCCTTTTGCACGCTTGCATCTGTGGATGATCATTTGTTCTCTAGCTGATGAAAACAGATGTCCTAATTCAAAGCTTATCATCTGCCATAACCTTTCTATCAGGTGACTGGTTTCACATACTGGAAAAATCTTGCTGATGAAGAAAATATAGTTTTATATGGACCCAGTAAAGCTCTTTTTTTTTGTTTGTTTGATGAAAAATAGCCCTCCACTGAAGTCAAAGTTTCGTCTTATACAGGACTGTAAGATAGAAAAACTTGACTTGGTTCCAACCTGGAGCTAAGCCTAAAATAGTGGAAAGAATAGTGAAGGAAAATTCCATTACTTGTTCAAAACACATTGATCTTATTTTGTGCAGCTGTAATGTTAAATAAGACAAATGGGAAGAAAATAAACTGAAAAGCTGACAAAAATTAAAAGTCTTTTTGAATTCCACAATATCAAAGCAATATATCAATAGGAAATTATTTTTAAGATTTTCTGAATAAAAACCATATTGGAAAGAGTTTCAATTTTTATGAATCAGCATATTGAAAAGCAAAGTTTCCTCAAAGTGTCTAAAAAAACCACAGAAAATTAAGTCCTTCACAAGACAGAATGTTAGGTTCTCCTTTTATTTTTAAACACACAGAAGTGAAATATATCCCTTTGATGTTCTAATGATTCTCTATGCTGGGCACCATAAGACTGAAAAAAAAATGTATGTACCCCTTCAAACCTTCTAGGTACTGTCAGTATGAATTTTGGCATTCAGGAAATTTCATGCCTTAGCAGTATCAACAGTCAGAGACTGAAGAAAATCTTCAGGTGTGAAAAAGGTGCATTATAAAAGCAACTTCACTGGGAAAACAAAAGGACTGAGATTGGGCGCCTCCTGATGCATAAGCAGAATTTGAAGTAATTTGTAACAACCGTGTGAAGTTTAGTTTCCAAGAAAATACAGTCTCCAACACGTTTACAGTTGAAAATAAAAGGGAGACACAATACATTTTTGTTTCAGTACACTGCACCAGTAAATCTCCAAACTGAAGTCCTAATGTATGAACCAAACATTGCAGCAACTAAACCCATCTCCTTTCAAATTACCACATCCACAGAATCGAGAGTGCTCTCCTTTTATTTTTGTTACTGTTATCACCTTGGTTTGTTATGGGATTTCACTTTTTTTTCCTACATTGGACCTTGCTTTTATTTGAAGAATCATTTCTCCCGGTGTTTTTGGTTTCAGTGCTTGGCATATGTTTCTTAAGCACATATCACACCACATGTAGGCCTGGACACCATCATTGGTCTAGACAATAACACTGGGCAAAGTTTGTACTCATATGAAAAAAATCAACTTTTTAATGCTGAAGAATGTTAAAACTAGTACAGAATTGGTGTGTTCTGAGCTGACAGGCAATGAGCATTCAAAAGTAACAAATCTAATCAGAAAGGAAAATAAACATGCACTTAACCTGAGACATTTTGGAAGGAAAGATTGTCAAAAAATGGACATTCAACACTTTCTGAAATACTACCTTCTTTACACTTGATACCCAAAAAAGGTCCAGGTAAGCAAAAAATCTTTTTTTCTTATACTTATTTTTAATATTTAATTTTAGATTTATTGAATCTGAAAGTTGCAGACATTGTTTTTGCAAGCTCAGCATGCTCAACAAGTAACTTTGAGTACCTTTAACAAGACAAGACTGATTTTCCTATTGGAAAGATTAATTTCTCATTGCTGTTGTTGTATAAGTACAGGCCTGTTTTCCTTTGTAATAAATAAAGCTGAAGTCAACACATGTAACCACCGGTATAATACGTGCATGTTGTGAAACTTGCCCTGACTCAAATCTGTTTAATGGTTTTCCACTGAAAATTCAACATCTGCCAACACCACACAAATCTTGATAACTGATGTCATCATGAACCCATTAAACCTTGGTTTTTAACATGTTAGGAAAACAAAGGGTTTATGGAAGACTGCTAACAGAGGGCTAAATCCTGGAGCCCTTATTCAACAGTAGGAATTGTTCTTTAAGTAAGGTGTGAGTAAGAACATCTTAAGCCTGGCAGAATGTAGGCAAGCTCTTGTTCCACATTAAATTTAATTAACAAAGCCATTCATGAAAATGACACCGTAAGATATGAAACCTGTCACTGCAAATCACCTTTCGTCACTGAGGCTGATTTGGGAATGCATGTCCTGCCACACCAGCTACTAGCTTTGATGTGTCACAGCTGTGATACTGCAGCAGGGAAAAGCCATTTAAATAGAGGGGGAGCTTTGGAGGAGTTAGGCATTTTCCCCTAAGGATCTGAAACTTCTCAGCAGAGGCCATCCAGAGATACACACTGAATAAAAAGGTCTTCATACTAAAATCTCATAATATGCCTGCAGGATCCCTGTAGCAGTAGCTAAGGGAAAAGCTGTGTAGTGTTGAAATTTCGAGTAAGGAGCATCTATCCAGATAAAGGAGGAATCCCATGTTATCTCTAACATCCATACACCTGCAAAACTGATAGTGCCTATCCAGCAGTTTGTTTCCTGGGCACAGAGGTGCTTAATCAAAGTTACAGCATAAGACCTGTGGGGGAGGGAAAGTCATTTAATTAATGTGCCAGATATCCTTGCCAAAGCTTTCGCCAAGATTAGGTTCAGATTGTAAAGAAATCTCCAAGAGAAGGATAATTCTCAACACCTGCGGGCACTTTTATTAGCTGCCTGCACAGAATAGAAAACCTTATGTTAAAGTATTTTGTCTCTGCTCTACCAAACTGACCTCACATGCTTTTATCTGGCCATAACCATAAGCAGATTTTAAAGTAGGCTACAGATGAGATTGCTAATGGGCGAGTGTTCTGTGGCAAATCAACTTGAATAAAGTAACCTGTGGATGGAAGCAATCATATAAAGCTGTTCAAAAGGCGATGCCATCAAAGCAAGGGTAGGTTTGGGCACACAGAGAAGGAAGAAAGTGAGAGAGATCACTATGATCTTTAACACATCCAGAGGAGGCATCCACCTAATGCAGGGTTATGATAGATCCAGGTCCAGAACACCAGGGCAGAACCTTGGCTTTGTTAAGGTGAATAGCAAAATTCCTGCAAACCTCTACATCTTTTTCTCCTGACAAAATTTCAGCAGTGTTTTTTGTTTGTTTGTTTTGGAGTTTGTCGTTTGTGTTTGTTTGTCTGTTGTTGCTTTGGGGGATTTTGTTTGTTTCTTTCCTTTTTTTTTTTCCCCAGAGGCAGTTGATCCTACAACATTGAAGAACAAGGTTCATAAGTTGAATGCATAGCCACAATGCTTCTAAGGAAACAAAACCTCAGTAAATACCTGATGTGTTTAGAAACATATTGCAATAAATCTAGGAAATTATTATGTTTTGGTACTGCATAATGTAACTCCTCACTAAAAGAAATTCAAGTGAATTTAAGGAGTGTTTTTCCAAATTTGGTTGTGAAATAATTTGTTTTTATCTGAAAGAAACAGTTACAACTGTCTGGTGGAGGCTTATGAAATTGTTATTCACTCTTGATCCAGTGATATGTATTTTCAGCACATACAAACACACAGCCACGTGCACGGACATGTGCAACACAATTTCTGCAGTGATCCGTGGCAGCAAAACATGAATTCTCAAATGTTCATCATTCCAAACACTTTTAAAATCTCTCTTTAATCTCTTTTATCCATTAAATTTTATTTTACTGTGGTTCAAAACACTCCTACCTTTTTTCTAGATAAAAGTACAACAAGAGGGCTCTGATTTCCATTCTTTTAGTGCTAATGAAATGAAAGTACTGGCAATTATAAAAAACATTTGTGACTTTGGAAAATACAGTAAAAATCTTTAGATTTTTCAAGAAATAGTCTTGAAACATTGCCCTGAGCTTTGGTGGCTGCATAAGTACTCTGGCTGCATTTTCTTCTTCCTGTCTCAGTTGCACCAAAATCCTTTAAAATAAAATGTTAATGACAATTCACAGCCCAGTAATTTCAGGTCAGATCCTCCCCTCTTCACTCAGGCTAACCAGTATCTCATTCTGCAAGAGACTGAGTCACCTAAATGAGTGATTATGATGATAATGAGTAAATGACCATGTATATCAGAAAACTGCAGTGACTCTATAAACTTCAACTCATTTCTCCTTACATTTTTTCCTAGCAAACATTGCAAAAAGAGTGAGTCACCCCAAGTATTGATTGCCCTTTACTTGAGGTGGGGTAATTTATGACGCTTACCACTTACTGTGCAGGCAGTCTTGCATTCTATAAAGAGACACAGGAGGTAAGAAGAGCAGAATTGTGACAGAGCCCAGGCACTTGAAGACATTTGCAGAGGAGTTGCAGAATCAGATACTCAGGTCATGATCCTAAAAATCGGGAGGAAAGGTCCTCCCACAGCCTCTGAGAGTATTTGCCACTGATATAACAGCTCACAGGCCAAAGCAATTCTGGGCAAATAAAATATATGAGTTCAGAGCTGTTACTGTTTTTAACTCACAGGAAGATTAATATAGTCTTAATTTCAATTAACTGTGCACACTTTAAGTGGTACAAATCTCTAACTATTATTAGTTTTTACAAAGCAGATCATGCAAAAAAGTCAAATGCAGTGGGATACCCCTAAAGGTATTCATGCTTGTCCAGGAAGGTAAAACTGCTGGTAGGGGTCTGAGCCACAAGGAAAAGAGTATTCCAGCACTCTCCACAATCCACATTCAAGATGATGGCCTACTCCTGCCATTATATTACAACTTGCAGTCATTTTTAACCTATCCTTAGAATTTTACTTTGAAAACAATTCTGTGTATGCATATGAAAGAGTAGAAATATTGATCACCTTTTTAAGGAGTGAACTTAATACTTAACACACCATTTTCAGTACAATAAATATCAAAGACAGCTGTGCAGATATCTGTTAGCATTGCTGATACAGGTTTCTCTAGATAAGCCCTAACTATTCATCTTATTAAAAACAATGGAATATGAAATAATGCAGAGAGCTGTAAAACATAACACACTTTTGTGTTCTTTGGAATTTTCTCGGGCCCCAGCCCTAAAGAGTACATTCATCAGAGTTTTACACCTGACTAGTTCCACCAGTTGAGAGAGGGTTACTCATGCGTATCATGTTAAACGTGAAAATAAGTGCCTGCAGGATCTTAAGGTGCAACACAGGCACTGAAAAGACAGCATAATCATGATGGGCAAATCACAGAAATATTCCTCCATGAAAAAATAGTGAACCTGCTGTAATAGCTTCATCAGTGTAAATTTGGCAAACAGAACCATGGAGGTTGACTGCAGTTTTTCCACTGTAAGCCTGACCTGTAACTCATTAACCTACCACTGAAACAGTATTCACCTCATATTCGGTTATTTGAAGAACTCAAAGGAAAAGAAAACTGGAATGAAGTTTTACTTCACTTCCCTGGAAAAAGGGCAAGCCAATGCCATATGTGTAAAGTTTCATAAACACTAGAAAAAGACTAACAAAGAAACTATGAATGACTTATTGAATGTATTCATATAGCACTTGCTTTTCATAATTTTTTTTTTGTCCAAATTAGCACCATTGAATTGTAACTCTATTTTCATATTTCATTGCTCTCACATAAATGTAAACCAACCTCCTGAACACTAAAATTGCAAAGGTTCAAGATCAATGATAAAACTTGTTCATTATTTCCCTGGGTACTTGCCACCTGTCCCATTGCTAACACTGCACTCCCCAAGACTTCAAAATATTTCTGCAAACCCCACAATCACACCAAAATCACTTTTAAATCTTTTCCTAGAACCTGAGTTCATAAACAGCTGTTAGTTTAGCAAGTCTTAATGGGAGCCATTTCACCAAATACCAACATTGCTTTCTATTTCACGGGATTGTGCAGAATTCAAGACAACCTAAGACTTATCCCATGGTGGTTGTTTTTGAATGGGTTTCTCAGAATCTGTCTAATTAAAGACAGTTCTATAAATAAAATATCAGGCCTTTTTTATTCTTCCTGTTATTACCCTCATTAAGATAGGATAAGAGCACAGAAAGGTCATAGTATGTTAAAAATTGTGAAGCATTAAATTAGGCCCCTTACATAGGAATAAAACCAATACTTCCCAAATTCCTTCAGGAAACGCAGATGGGTGGCTTACTGGGAAATATCCGAGCAACTAGATCAAGAACTACACTCCAGCTTCCCGAACAAGTATTTGTCATTTGTTGAAGAATTTTAGGGTGGTTTCTTTCCTCTAGTCTTTGTATAAACCTTCTAACTAAAGCACTGAAACTTCTAAGTAAGGAAGCATAGGTCTCTGCAACCTTGGAAACAAAACATTATTTTTACTTTCCTTGATACAATGCAGTTTTTCCTATCTTAAATCTGCCTATCTCATCCTTTTATTTTAAGGTCACTGAGTTTTTAGGTTGCCTTTTGACAGTAGCAAAAGGCACTTGTAAGTTACCAGTGCACACAGAGTAACCAACCTATTACCTTTCCCCTGATCTGAAAATTGTCTGTGTAATGCATCACCACCAAACTCAAAGATTTCTAACCTCTACTTTGCTGTTTTTTGTTTAATTTCAGACAAGAGAAGACCCTGCTTGCCTTAAAGCCTGGCTGGTTTCTTCCAGCCCTGGTAGCTGATGTAATGAAAGAAAATGCTTCTTCTTACATTTCTGGAATGTACTCTGCAAGTCATCTTGGAGATTGGAAAGACTGTGGAGCTTTCTGGAAAGAATCTTTCTTCAGCTTTTATTTGCTCACTCCAAACAGATGTAATAAATTCTGCACAAATACAGATATGCATAACTCTTACAAGTGACTAGTCTTCAGAATCAATAGCAAAAATGCAACCTATTGTGATTTGTGTTTTTAAGCTGCATAGCAGAAGCTGATCAGCACTGCATTCACAGTCTAGAGGCAAACCCCTTACACAGGCAAATTACAGGACTGAATGGACAGAAAGAGCAACCTCCTCATTCCTGCAGGAATTTTCTCTACTGCCAGATGCAGGTCTATAAAATACAACCTTCAAATGGAAGGGGGGCTAATCCTATTCCAAGTTACATGTGCCATATTTCAAAGCTTTATGCCTGAGTGCTATCCACAGTCAGATGGACACTGCATGTTGCTCACTTTATATTCACGCTGTTTTATTGCTTTGATTCAGTTTACAAAACAGTTTATAAAAAGGATAGTTTGAGATGCTGTATTCCTGTTTTCTCCAGTAAGGCATAGTCAGTCAGACAATATAAACAGTATAGTTTCTTGTTGCCTTTCCTCTTCAAAGAAATGCTGGTTTATAATGGGTTAAAAATCTGCTGCTAAACACTGGCCATTTTAAGGTGTATTCTTCTCCCCTGCTGATTTGCCCTCTGACCTTCTGGGGGCCAGGGTGGCTGCAGACTTCATTTTTACTCTATTTCCTGGTCTCTCTCCTGGCTGTGCACTCAATGCTTCCACAGCAGATTAATGACAGCTAATAATATCTGATATATCTGGACATTGCCACATAATGAGTTGCAGTCCCACTGGGTGCCCAAAGTGTCACTACTAACAAATTCACCAGAGCAGCACATAATTAGCATGTAAAGGGAGTGATCATGCAGTAAATCTGGAGGGGAAGATGGATAGCCCATGAGGAAAAACTATAAGGGAAAACTACTATTCTTAACACTCATTGGTAAATGTATGTTTCTTGCCATGAATATTTTCTTGATAACAAACTGTGGACAGGTTACCTTTACAGTAACATTATTCCTTCCACGGCTGATAGGCAGAATTTCATTATGCCACTGCTAATGTTACAATATTTCTGCAAAATGTCACCATATGTAAATTAGAAGAGGTTAGGGTTTCCGTCTTAGTTTTCTTTCAAGATGCACTGTCCCTTTCTGCTATGGCTTAATTCCCCTTTCTACTAGTTTACAGACATGCTAACATTGACCCAACCTTGCAAAATAAAATTGGCACTGGAGTATCTTCCTTCTCCAATAGCTAAGTAAGAAGGATGAAACTCCACACATGATGGAGCAAAGATAGGACAATATGAATGCACTTACTTGATGAGGTTTTATCCAAAGTATAACCTCTCCTGCACATCAGAATATACCCAATAATATAAAATGGGATGCATGGACAATGTGAGTTACCTGACCTAATCCAAACACGGCTGTCTACCTTGTGACCATCTGGCTGACCATCACACCCTAAGTGCTGCCTGCAGTCTGGGTATGGGCAAAGAGGCTTTCCCAGGAGGAGGAGGTCGACAAGGAGCAGATGAATTGTCCTGATGGGCTGCATTTAGCCTGAAGAGCCCTAAATGGGACAGCTCTGCTCTAGTTTAAGTCACTCATTTGTCCTTATTAGAAACCATTGCTCAGCAGTGTTAAAAAGACTTCATTTCTGCTAGAAGTCGTGCCACTTAGAGGCCTTTTGCTTTTTTGACATCTGTGTGGGAACATTTGCATTTTCATCTCCAGCTATGAGGTTTATTTGAGTAATTGACCAAAACTGGTTAATTCCAAGTGCAAGGGTTTGGGATTTTTAATTATTATTTTGCTGAACAGGGAGGCCTTTGGCCCTGAAGACTTCAGACTTTAAATTGTTCTTGTTCATAAGGCCCTTCTGACATTTGAGGGGAAAAAAGTTAACAAGGAAGCCTCACTTTAAAAAGCAAACTGAAATCCCAACAAACAAAAGATGCTTCCTATAACAGAAATATTTTACCATGACAAGCAAAGATGTGGAAAATGCATGTTAGTTTAGTTATAAAAATTTGTATAAATTTGTCTAGATGTACATAGCTATATGTACAGCTAGCTATTATAAACAAATCTGTAATTTATAATTTTAATGGTATAATATATAGTAAGTTATAATGAGTTATCTAAAGATTACAGTTCTATAAATTTATTATCTTAGTTTAATCTCTAAGCTTAGTTTAGCTTAGTTTAATCTCTACAGCCTCCTTCTGCAGAGAGAGTGCTTGGCTAGGAGAGCCTTGTGATCCTCAGGCTGAGCAAGCACCAGCTGACAGGACCAATTTTATATCCAAGGCAGAAATTACACAGAGCCCAGGTACTAGCCCCTGTTTGTGATGCTGGTGAGCACTATTGATAAACCTTGACACTTTTAAGAGTGTGAATGGCTACTCAGCAGTGCAGGGATGCACCCTGGAAATAACAGTAGCTGCTCCTGCCCACAACTGCATTCCTGTTTCTGTCCTTACCAAAGTGCTTATGAGCCCCACAGATCAGCTCATAAGCTCCAAAAATTTCTGTGGGTTATATCTTTATGGAGTTTCATGCTGGTTTGTGTTCTGCTGAAGAATCAATTTTTGGAGTTATATAACTTTAGCTTTAAATTCTTTTTTTTTAAAAAAGAAGGTTTCCAAACTGTGTGTATAAACCCTAGGGACTTAAAAACTATACAGTTAATTAAAAAGCAAACTTTAAAAAAAAAAAAAATCCAGCAAGTTTTCCAACTTAGAAAGGCTATTTAATTGGATTCTGGAAGGAAAGAAAAAAGAAAGAAATTTAAAATCTTTCAACTTTTCCTGACAAATAACAACTTGAATTTTGAATCCCTCGTTCTATTTCCTTGTCTCTGCAATCTGTATGGTAACTCTCAGAACAATTATTCAAGATTCATCTTTTCACACAATTTGTTTGAATACAAAAAGATCCAAATGAATAAAAGCAAAAAAAACCCCAGAACAAAATAAATAAAACCAAAAATTGAAACAAGGCTTATATTGTTTATCTTGTTTTTAATGAAAGAAAGAAACTCGCAGCCTATCCAACTCCCACAGGGGCCTTTTTTTATGCAATCTTAATGATAATTAACGGACAGTGATTGATGACTAGTACGGAAGCAATAGTAGATACAACTGCACAATTCCATCCAATTCACTTTTCTGTTTTTTACGAGTCCTTGTTTATTTCTGAATAATATCACATGAATTACTTGTTCAATTATAATTTCACATTTAAAGTTCATCAGAAATGCATTTGCCCAATTATTCTGTCACTTTGCTGACTGGGATTTCATACAGTCAGATTTCATTCTGTGTCAGGTAGGAGGGCAACTACTTTTGCCTTGGAAATACATAAAAACATTCACATACGTTTCCATATATTTTGTAGGCAAAAGTATTTCTGCTGGAAAATGGGCCTTGGCACACTGAAGCCATACAGAATTTTTGAATGTGTCCATGTGGAATTATGTTGAAAGGAACATGAGTCTTTTTTAGCTTCATTTCAAAATATTGTTGTTAGCATTGTAGTCATCTCCAGGGGTATTTTTTATATGCACTGAACTGTTTTTCCACAAAATCACCTTTGCTGAGAAACTCCCAGAGTCTCACGTCCAACTTTGGTCTTTTTGAAACTCACAGCCTCTCATATATTGTCTAGATTGACTACGTGAAATTACTAGAATTTATTCTTTATTCTTTAAATCTACTGTTTTAAATAATTGTTGCCATCATGCTGGTTATGTCAACCTTAAAATTTTGTATATATAGCCACTATTTTCAAAGGTTTTTGCAGAGGTCTCTTGCTTTACCAGGAAAATGGTCCAATTTGAAACGAGTATGTTACATAGAAGACCTCATGTTTTAAATTTCTTCATCTGACAGATGAATTCTCTCTAGTATTTTATCACTTCTTGCCTTTAAATGATATTATTTTAACTGCTTTTTTGAAAGACTCTTTCTTTCTTTTATTGGTTGAAAGAAAAATAAGTTCTTTTTAGACATGCAGTGTTCCCTTAACAGCTTCACTGCCCTTTCAGTGTGTCATTACATATAACAAAATGTACACACAATGCATCCCTTGGGAGTTGAAGCTTATCACAGTGCAGTACTTTCAAAGTGAGTGTTTTATACCATTTGGCACCCTGAGGACATGTGAGGTGACACCACTGATCTCTCAGGAGAGACCTCACTGATTTCTTACTGCTCTTGCTGATGAAGAAATTAGTCAATAACTATATTTTGTAAATTCTAGCAGCCTTTTCTTTCTTCCTCTCTCTCCCGCAAGACAGAGGCTGTGGTAAAACTGCATCTGCCTGGGCCTCAAGGCATGTTCAGTTCTTGCCTACCTTTATGCCCTCCTTGATGAGAGTAACAAATCAAGTTCAAGTATCCCGTACTGAGGGATCCTTCACTATCCAGACACTGCTAAGCCCTGACTACTGGGTAAGACTTTCATGGAGGTCTATCAACAAGTCTCAATCATCCATACAGGTTATTGCTCAGGGACAAGGGACACCTCTTTCTGCCCAGGGGCTGCCTGCTGTCACTGAAGCATCCTTTTCCAATACAATCAGTGATCATTTGACACACAGGGGACTTCCAGACTTCCAGGATTATGGCCAATAAACCTTCCCCACTATGAGAAGAACAACCAGTGGCCATGAATCATGCATTTTTCAAGCACTAGAGAAGATGGGCAATACATAAATATTCCTTATTACTGAGGAATGCTTTCCTTAAGAATAAGCTGGGAAGTGTTGGTCTGTGCACAAGAAAACACATCCCTGCCTCATGCAGAAATGACGTAGTCCCACTGCTTCAGAGACAACTACAAACGGGGAAAAAATTATTGCAAGAAAACTGAAGGTGTTTTGTTGGGTTTTTTTCCATTCAACCGAAGGAACAAAGCAGCAACAACAAATTTTGTGTCAAAAGAAGCTTTCCTTCCAAGTGACCTGAAATTAAACATTTCCTTGTCACATATTGTGAGCAAAGTAAGGGACACAAAATCATAGGATGGTTTTGGCTGGAAGGGACCTTGAAGATCATTCAACTTTTTTTACATAATGAGAAGCAGCACAAATAGGAAAGGCTGAGGGGCTCCACTCAACTTCCCCCAATTTAAAACATTAGAGTAATTCTGACGTCTCTGAGCAAGTGGGTGACTCAAGTCCAAAACCCATCAGGTAAAGGTAGAAAAGGAACTTAGCTCTTCCAAGTCCTAACCTCTGTGATGCTGAAAGGTTTGAGAGGCCAGGGCAGCTACATACTCTGCATTATAAAATTTTAGTCTCAATTCCTTCATTAGAGAAAATTACTCATGAATATGACACAAATCAGTACTTTTCAACAGGTTTTCTTCTAATTTTATGTACACTCACCGATCATTTCTGTATAAGTAACATCAGAAATATATAGTAATGACAATCATCTGATTATAAATAATTTGTTATCTGACGCAATCTCAAGTTTCTTCACAACAAATAAGAATTATAAAATGCATCCAAGACTTATGGAAAGAATGATATATTTATATTCCATAGTACTTCATGTATGACAAAAAACATCTGAGATAATTTTTAGATCTAATGTCACAGGGTAAAAGACATCCTTAATTTCATTCTGGTGGGCCATTATAAAACAAAATCACAGTTAGACTGACCTTCCAGATCCTGTGTTGAACTGACTGACCTTCCAGATCCTGTGTTGAACTATCTCTTGATCTCACAAAAGCGTGGATACAGATTTATAAACTTCTATAAATGGGACCACATTCATGTTTTGATACTTTCAGCTTCAAGAGAAGTCAGTTACCAAAGTACTTTTTAGTGAGATATGGAGTTTACAAAGGGCTTCATGGGTTTCAAGACAGAATCTAATTTACCTATACAAGTAGTTGTTCTGCTGCAGAACCTAGAGAGACCATCTTATCATCACTGTTTTCTTCACTGCCTAAATCAGGCTTTAACTTTTCTGTTCAACTCTTAGGTCCACAGAACAAAGAACAGTGAAAGAGAAGGGACTTAATCTCATTGTGTTTTGTCAGTGGGTAATTTAGAGGAAAATGTTTTCAAGTAGAAAGCAGGCACCAAACCACACCGGAAGCAGCAGCATTGATGTGCACTGAAGAACAATGTGAAAGGAGAGCAGTAAGTTAGATATTCCAGCACCTAGTTTTGGACTTTAATTTCTGAAGATTTGGACCAGGCCTGTTCTCCTAGTTCCTGTTGCATGTTTCTGCCATGCAAGCAGTGGAAAATGAACATATCAGCTATGGATAGCCTGAAAGAGACCAAGATCTCTGTTGTGACCCTAGTTCAATTTGCAGAGCTGAGATTTTACAGTTAAAGGAGGACAGTCCTCCAACTACATGCACCAGAAAAATGAACAACATCCAAAGCCTGTGTCATTTTCTCTGGGAAGTTTCTTTTCAAAACAGAAGTATTTAGCTGAAGACATTTCCTTCTCTTTGAATTTCCGATAGGTCTGGAAGAGAGCTCTCCTATTTGAAGCAGAATGCTCACAGGATCACACAAATGTCTCCTCCAATAATGGGAACAGAGTTTATTTCTACCTCCCTTTGTCCCACTATGTTTCAGGCCAGGTTTCCTAACACAGTTTGAAGGTTGTTATAAGGCAAGCAACCAGCCTCTTTCCAGAGTGGACAAATTAACTGATTGAAACCCCTGCTGCTGTCATGACTCTGTATACACAATTCTATTTTTACTGGACATTTTGCTTGCCAAAATAATATCTAGGTAGGTACAGAAGTTCCAGGTTCTATTTTGTTATACCCATCTGTACAGACACCCGTGAATTTTGAGCCAGCGTTACTTTGCCATCACATTATATGGGGGAAATGGAAGAACAGAAAACAACCTCTACTGAACTTGGTGATTCATTTAAACAAGCTTTGTTTCAGTAAAGCAAAATTTGTACCAGTCTACATCCCAATTACCCCAGACAAATCTGCCATGATTTGTAATTACATTATTATTTTAAATTAATCCATCCATGAATTACGGTTGTCTTTTGTTTATTCACTTGTTTAGGCTGGTCTAAAAAAATGAGCAAAGCTTTCAACCATTTATAATAAAGGCAAAATGACCAAAAAGACCTACTTTTTTTTTAGTTTGCATTAATGAGTTCATCCCAAAATATATATGCAATAATAGAGGAAATTAAGTTATAAATGTAGGGATGTGCTCCAAGACACCATGAAAATCTGCATGCAAATGCATAATAATCACAAATCTACATTATTACAATATTAAAAAATACCTACAATTAAATTATCATGTGGAAATAATCATAATGTTATTGGAAACTCAATTATTGTGGCAACCCTTGTCGGGGAATTAGCAGGCTATGGCAAAGGCAAGTCAGACCTGAATTCATCAAATATATATTATCACAATATTACATGTTCACTTCGATTCCATGCAAAGACAAACATCCTCACTCACTAGTATCTGCTCAATGCATTTGTATTATTCATGAACAACTCTGTGATCTATTATACATACAAAACTGATTGTACGCTGCTTGCCTGAGGCTACAATGCAGAGACACAGAATTAATTTTATTATATACACATGCATGATAATTGTGTAGAATTCAGTCAAATATCAAACTCTGCTCCTGTGCTCCATTATTTTACTTTCCAAAAAGAGGTCTAAGGTCAGCAGCAATTTCTCTTTGGTGACAGTGAAACTCTTTGTCATTTAGAGTAGAAAGTTCCTGGGTACTAACGAGCCTGGTGCTGTGATGAATGGTCACACATTCCCTTTCCTTTCCAACCCCCACTCATCAAAGGGAAAATGTAACTTTTATTGAGATTCTCAAGAATTCTTTGCCTCTCATGCACACAGAAGTCACTTTGGGCTGTGGACTTGGGAGACTTCATTTGTCAGAGATAGAGGCAACTTTCTTGTTTGTTTTGCAGATTTGGCTAAAATTGTGTGAGAAGGTGATAAATACAATTAGGGAAACCTACTTGCAGCTGTAAGAACCTTTGTTATTTTCAAAATATTTAAGTAAAACCTCTAAAAATGTTTTCACAAAACCCTCTCCCCTGCTTCAAGTTTTCACTAAATTAAAAAAAACCCAAACAACTAACTCCCCTTTCTTTAATAGCACAAGGAACTTATGAGAAGGCCTTCTCAAAATGTAGAAAAGCCAGAAAGACAAAGATTAGTGCCATACAAGACATTTGTAATTGTTTGAAGACAATAGGAGATAGAAATGCATCAAAATTGAGAAGGAACAAGAACAAAACATACCTCAGAGTCCTGGCATGGATTCAAATGATGTTGAAAGTCATCAGAACACTCACCTTCAATATATTAAAATTTAGGTAGAAGCCAGGTTTAGGGGAGTAAGTTGTATGTATAAATTTTGGCAACAATAACTACTGTCATTCAACTTCAGAGATGGGTATCAACTTCCACAGTGCACAAACAACCCTTGATATGCATCTAGCCTAATGATCCAAAAGATTTTTTTCAGGCATGAGAAGAAGTAAAAGGTTATCTTTAACTGAGAAAAGAAACTGTTCAGGGTGACGTTCTCCATGCTGCATTAATATCAAACCCCGAAACATCTTGTCCTTGTAGTTCCATTCCTATTCTCCATCCACCATCCAGGCATTTGGCTATCACACTTTGATTCTCTGAGCTTTAAAAATGAAGAACACTTACTCCTTGTCCAGTGCATTTGGAGTATGGTCCCACTCAAGCATATCCCAAATCCATCTTTGCATTACTGCACTGCTTTCAACAGTCATAAGCAAAAGGGTCTCTCCCTTTTTCCTTTTTTTTTTAGATTTATATTCTAGATTCACAACATTTACAGAAATAAACTATAACAAGGACTCTAAAGTGTATCTCCAAGTCTACTCATCATCCAGGGATGATTTAAACAACCGCATCTTTAAATCTATATTTTGTATGCTTATGTCATGACCAGAATCCATAATTTTCACAGTTCTAAGGACAATGCAGGGTGATCTGCATTTAGTCGTACATGGCTTGTAAGTTTACCACAACATTACTAATTTACTATAAATCCATAAAATCTTCACTGTCCTAATTAAAAAATATGATAGACACACAAGAAAATCTCAGGAAGGTGGAACTGAGCAAATCCCTCGCATAGCTACATCACAAAAGGTAATAAGTGAACATGTTAAGGCGAGCTGTTTATCTTGGCATTAACAACAGACAGAAAAAACATGGTTCTGACCAGTCTCCAGGGCAGCAGTTTAGCTAACTGAAATGCTGGAGATGCAGAAGAAAAGCACTTGTGTTAAAGAACATTTCAGTAATGCATTTTGTCCCTTAAGTGCATATAACTCCATTCTGTTCTTGAATATTTCTGATTTTAGGTCAGCATAAGCTACAACTTTTTTAGTGTTAGCAACTATTCCAAGAGGGCTGACACCTTTTAAATATATCCACTCTTTTGCAGTAAACCCATGACTATTTTCTGCCAAGTCAGAAATAGGTGAGCAGCAGGACCTTACAGTTTAGGCAGCATCATTCATCTTCAACCTTTGCTCTAAAAGTACACAAGTTGTCAGGTTGCAGGGAAGATTTCTCACGGAGATTGCTGGTTTGGCAGGCTCTGGAACTCAGTAAAGATAATGGGGAGAAAGGCCTACTGAAACTGCATGTTTTGTCATCATTACCCCAGTTCCTGTGAGTGCCATGAGTTGAGTTCAGATAAAAATACAAATTCTAAGAAATTTCATTCACCCAAATTACCAAATCTCTTAAGAACATGAGGAGGTCAAACTATATGAGAGGAAACACTTTTATTCAACCTGAGACTGTTCCTCAGTCTGATATGCATGAAAACACCTCCATGAGTTACCCATGGCATCCTGGAATTTTCTCACTGGCCTTCAACTCCCAAAATACACTAAAACATACAAGGAAAAAAACCATAGCACATTTTCCAAACTTCTAAAATAAACTAATTTTAAAAATCATATTGCTTTAACCTGGTTTGTCCAGCTCCGCTTATTAGTAACCACACTAGAAGCACCAGCTAAAAACCAAATTCTTGCAAAGACTGATGTAATTTCCTCAGTAAATATTTATTTTGCATGTATCCATAGAAGTACTACATGGAAAGAGTGTGTACACACAGAATAACTTTTGCCTTCATTTTCCTGCCAGCTATCAGACAGCATTGATCATGCACAAATCTTTCGGTATTTAATATTCATAATGCAGAAGCATCTACTTATCCCAGTTAGGATCAAGAAATTTTATGAGGTGTTGTACAAAACAAAGATTATCACTGCCACAAAGAATTTACAATTGGACAGATTGACAGACTAACTATTTCTGCACTGGTTGTTATGTTAAAATTATTTCTTAATCTTATTCTAGTCACTCCTTAATGCAAATATAACACTGTAGGTAGCTCTATGCAGTAACATAGGGCACTCTTGCAGCAAATGCAGGACAATGCTGTAATTCAGCAACTACCGAGGCAAAACAGTTACTCTGTTATAACAGGGGTTTTTTGTAGTTTGTGGGGGGTGTTATATTTTCATTGACCCATTTTATTTCAGTGGAAAGTTACATGAAAGTATTAATCAACCTGAATACACTTTAAAAAAATAATTCTTTTTCAGTTCAAAAGAAAAGTTGGCTAACATTAACAACAATATTCATTTTGACGGTCTTCTTAATGGAAACAATTTAACATTTGATTTCAAAACGCAGCAATATTTTTGAGATGTGACCCTTCCCCAATACATCTCTCCCCAAAGCAGCTGACATAATAGTGGTTTGCTTGTGCTTGGTTCACAAAACAATTAACTAGTGACGAAAAGGCTTTTCCAGTTCAAGTATTGGGGGGGGAGGGGGAAATTTAAAAATCTTTACATAGCCCTATTGGCCATGATCAACTCCTTGATTCCTTCTTCAGAGGCATGTGAAGAAAGAACAGATTACCTTTGAGGCGAGTTTAGTATTTTAAGCATTCTTTGGGAAACCTGCATTGCTAAGAGACAGCAGCTTTCCCAAGGCTGAGCAGAGAGCTAGATGGGATCAGAGCCCAGGAGTAATGTTTCCCAGTCACATGCGACCACCAGCTCTCTTCTGTAGCCCACTAAAGGCCTCTGGCAACCTGAATTCCCCAAATGAGGCAGTAGAGGATGCTCCTTCAAATATCTCCTTGATGCCAAGGATGTTTCTATGGTAATTCTGCATTCAAAGTTACTGGTTCGTGCTGCATGAGAGGCTACACAAGGGCCCAAGGAAATGAATGAACCTATCTAAGGTTGTGCATACCCAGGGGGCTTCCATAATTTTGGGTGCGCAGAAATACAAAGACGGAATAATGACAATGTTGTGCTGCACTTCATTTGTTGAATTACTTCAATACCTTGCTCACAGATGTGTGCATGTGAATCTAATCAACCAAACTCCTCGTAGACAGCAGAGATTATTTTGAGAGATTATTCCTGCTTCTGCTACAGAAAAAGAAACACCAGCCTTTCATAACCTCTTGAATACAGGGAGGTGTGTGTGCATGCATACATAAACACATATATACCCCTCTCTCTATATGAACCAAAAGAAAGGTGAGAATAAAAATTTTCCTATATGTAACACATTCTCATAAAGATAGGATGATTAAAAACATACCTGCCTTTTCATGCAGAAAAAAACCCACTCCAAAACCTCTTTGATTGTTTACCTAGTTAATTCATTATATAAAAGAAAGCAAAACAAAAACAACGGGGAAAGGAAAGACGGCATGATCAGAAATAAGTATCTGAAAAAAAATGTGATTTCTCCATATCTTTTGAAATCCTAGAAAAGGAAACTTTTTTGTACCTTTTCTTCTTGAATCATATTTTGCTTCCGATTCTAAAGCAGCACATTCAACTATTCAATTTGCTGTTCAATAATAGTGACTCACATTGCCTTTTAAATGCATACAAAAAAGTTGCATCTTTTTGTTTTCATTTTCCCTGCGTGTTTGTTGCATACTGACATCAAATTCCCTGCAGGCATCCTAACCTTGCAATTGGAGAAACAGCGCTCCAGGGTTTTCCACATGTCTAATACACCTGGATAAAAAGTGCTAATTGTCACCAACTTCCATTAAATGACAGCAGTAAGGCACAAAATATGCTTGATTTGCAGATGCTAGTGCCACTGGGAATTAGCAGCAGATTAATAATTGTGCAGACCTTGAACATCCCCCTGGCACTGCTAGCCTGGGTTTCCAGTACAACGTCAGACTACAAGGCCTTTGTTTTTAGCTTACTTTCCTGAGGAAATTAGGCTTAGGCATTTGCACTCTTTTCCTCTGTGTGTTTGGCTGGCCTACCTTCCCACAATAATTTCTGGATAATCTGAATAAATTTTAAAGGAAAGTAGACATTGCAAACATACAGTGTCCTTAGCAGTTTTGTGAAAAACAGCCAGCTAGGTAGATATAATCAAGCCTGAGCTTAAGTGTTTCAAATATCCTGGCTTTTTAGAGGATATTTCAGGTATTCTTGCAGACAAATAAACCGTAATTCTGTTCAAATTTTGTTGGCGCTGAAAGTAGGAGGGAGATGTGCCATATCACACGTTCAGCAGACAGCAACCTTGCATCCAGCCACCTTTACAGATCAGGTAACAGACTAGGTTCCCAGTTTGTGGTGATTTTTTTCTTTTTACAAACCTATATGCCAAAAAAATCCTTTTTCACCTTGAGTCTTTGAGTGGGCATCAGGAGTCAGCTTGTTGCACAGGTTCACCCTTGCTCTTTTTTCCTCCAGATAAATTCAGGGGCCAACGCTTTACCTGCTCTCTTCTTTTCTTGCTCTGCTGCTGCTGCCGTTTCCTCTCCACTCTTGGCACACACGAGGACACCACACCTATGGCGTGCAAGCTTACTGGCAGCTCTGGTAGCATTGCAAAGCTCATTTCTGCAGGCAGCAACATGATTATGGCGAAGGTGAGGGCGAGGTTGAGCAAATGTGTTTCAACACTTCTTTCTTTGTATTTATCACCGTACCGTAGCATTCCTGCAGCCTGGCCTGCTGCTGCTCCAGCTGCCTATGCAAACTCCTGATGGAGCGCAACAGCAGGAGCCGTCGGTACATAGCTAGCTGGAGCCGGTACTTCTCCTTTTCCTCCTTTTTCTTATTTTCTAAGGCCTCCATTACTTTTGTGGTCTTCATCCAAAACACACGGCCCAAACTGCAAGAGGCCATATTGCCCTTGGTGCTGCTCCCCGCCTGCTGCGTGTGGCAGTCCCCGGGGTCAGTCCCAGCCTCCAGGGCCTCCTCGCTGGCCTCACCGGGCACCCTTGGGGCCTGCAGCACCTCTAAACAAAATTCGCCATCGCAGCAGGGGCTTTTGGAGCACAGGGAGGCAACGTCCCGAGGCAGCAGGTTATCAACTGCTACAGGGCTTGAGGAGGCACTTGATGATGCATCTACAGGTGCCAGAGGATGCTCAGCCAGCCCAGGGGTTGTTCTCTGTACCTGGCCACCACTAACCATCTCCGGGCCAGTCAGGGCTTTTGCCTGGGCCACTGCCCTTCTGGAGAGGACAGACAGTCTTTCTGGCACCACTGAGCTCCCCTTGTCTTCGTTAAGGCTGTCTAGCAAAGGGCTGGCAGAGCAACCAGGGGATGCTGTTACAGCATCATGAGTTGGAAATCGGTCTTCATCATCACGGCTGTTTTGGATCTCCTCTTTATCTCTTGATATTACAGTTGCTGTCTCAGCCATTTAATGCATGAGCTACAGAAACTTTCTGTGGACAAAGTGGAAGTAAAAGGATTTCATTTCCACATACACACACAGAGAAGCCCAGTGCAGAGTGACATTTGAAGAAAGAACCTCTTTTTATATTTAAGCAATGGACCTATTACTTTTCTAATAAAGCACAACCCTTGGGTCACTTCAGGCCATTTCTTGTGATTTGCATTAGATGTTCTTCGAGACACAACATTAATCCAATAATAATTAAAATGATATACTGTACTATTAACATTCTCAAATCTTTAAAGGCAAGTGATCTATCCCTGCAGCACTGGCTGTGCTGACTAATTAAACAGAATATAGTTGTAAATGGGCATTGTAAGCACTTCTCCCATTTAAGAACACAGGTCTAACAAGTGTAGTTAGTAGAAATGGGCGAGTTATCGGGATTGATCAGCTTTAAAGGGAGGTGGAGGTACCACAAACAGCAGGTTGCATTTAAATGCCTTCTCCAAGATTAATGTGTCTGCTACCAATTTGTTTACAAGGTTGCCTTTCCCCCTCCTATTAATTCTAACAGTAAAGCTATATTAGTACCATGCTAGCCAAAGAGAGGAAAAAGAAATCAAACACTTACCGAGGTTACTGGGGGGAAGGAAAAGAGTTACAGTGCATTGTGTCTGTGTATCATGTTTTCTTGAATGTGAGTCAGCACAATCTGGAACAGAAACATCACGGTGCTGGAGCAGGAGCAGCAACAGCCTTACGCTGTTCCACCCAGCAACAACACAGTCAGTCCCAATCACAGAGGAGTGCAGGGCTGCTTTCTTACTCCTCAGTGGGCATTCCTCCCTGGCATGCAGCTTTTATGTCATCTTTGAGCATCAAAATGAATACCGGGATTGGATGGCACTTTTTTCCCACGTCAAAACCAAACATACCTGATTCACCCATTCTACAGGGGGCAATACCTATGGCCCTTCCCATCCCTGACAGTCAGCAAGGAGGTAGCACAGCACCAAAAGAGGGTGAGGCATTCCAGACTCGAGTGTGCATGTTCTCCTTCAGAAAAAATGAGCTTAGATAAACTTCAGCTGCATGAACATGCTAAACCTAAAAATGAAGCATGCATTCAGCACCAACCAAATGCTAAACATGAAGACAGGCAGAAGGTGTAGATCGAAGTGGTTTATGTACACCCATGTTTAATGAGGCTGGCCTAATCTTTAAAGAGCAGCACTACATCCAACTAAACCATCCCACAAAACAATAAACCTTATTTGCACTTCTTATATTCAGAAAAGCTACCTCCAGCATCATCTCTTGTTGTAGTGCCAGGAACAAAACTCACAAATGATCTACCTGCATCTACTTCAATCAATTTACCACAGGGCTTCAGATGCCCCAAGACTTTCTCTACTCCATTCTGCTAATGCAAATAGAAGAAAGAAGCAATCCAAAATGCTATCTAAAATCTTCCTGCAGCTGGAAAAGAAGGAAAGTAGATCCTATCTCCACTTCTACGTGTGCTGCAACACAGAGAATAATTTCTTATTTTTCATCTGCATTGGCTGGCCTTCTTTCTGATGAATCTGCTAGGATATGCTTACAAACTTGAACACACAAAGTCTAGTTAACATTAATTCAGATTTGTACCCCAAGGTATAACTTGAATGTATTTTTTAGTGCAAGAGATAATTTGCACTGAATTTGTAAAATAAACTAAACCTGCTGTGTTTATGTGCCAAAGCTTGCTGCAGATTATATAAATAATACTCAGAAGAGATTAATATCCAGTGAGTTAATATACACTGCAAGTTTATGTCTTGGTGATTCCCATTTATCTGAATCACAAGCTACGGTAATTGAAGAATATGGAATACAGATAAAGGGGAATTTGCTGTATTAACACATTCAAAAGTTCATTGTAATACAGCATTATGTAGAGAGTATTTTGGTTTCAGCTTCTCTTGTCTCCAAAGCACTGCAGGTGTACCTCCCACTCCAAAGAGGACACGGGATGGGTGCTAGGTAGTGTACCTGATCTCCAGCTATGTCAATACTTTTCTATCAGCTATAGTATGCTGTTCCTCACTTCTACCTTTGCAGCAATTTGCTGCAAAATAAGCATTTTCTGATAGTCTAACAAGGCATGAAAAACCAGAGTTTTGGTTTCTGGGGTGTTTTTTGTAGTTTTTTGTTTGTTTGTAGGTCCTGGCTTTTGTTTGTTTGTTATTTCTGTGCTGCTTTAATTTTTTCAGCATGATTTTACAGTCAGTATTCCATAAAGAGATGGGCAGGGGGACAAAAAAGTCATTTTGCACAACAAATTAGTGTCACCAAAAATAATAATAGATGTTTTGTAGGTGTGGATCTGTATGGAATAAATAGCATCTGATGCAATCAACTAAACAATAAAACTCCAATCTAAACTCATTTATATAGATGGCTTTTCATAGAATATTATGACTTTAGCTGTAATATATGAAGCTTAATAGCAAAAAAATATTCAGTCCATTGGACTTCGAAAATCAGCAAAATAGAAATACTGCAAAAAATACATAATTACGGTTGCTAAAATACAAGTTCCATTTATGGCTAGGGCTGCATGAATGTTTCTATTATTGCACTTCCCTCCATTGTTCACGACTTCATAAAATCTCAGCTAAAGGACCAGGTGGAAAGGTTCTAGATTCAGTTTCTGCCTGAATACATACTAAACACTTCAGTCCAAAAATAGAGATGCTCCAGTGCAAAAGTGGGAAAAAAACCAGTCTTATGGCTGGTGAAGACTTAAGGAAACCTTTCAGGAGAAAGGTCTTTTGTGTAACTCCCAGACTGGGGAACGGGGAACAAGAGCACACGTCATTTCAATGGAAACATGTAAATTCTTGTTCTGAGATAACACAACAATCCTATTCACCTATGACTGTTACCTTGAAGAAGTGACTCCTACAGTTTATCTCCCTTTTATTTGGTATTTGACAGACGAGTAGAGACCCGAAAAGACCTTATGTTAGTTTCTTCTTCAAAAGGTGCATTGTGCTATTTCCCTGGTGAAGAAATAGTAGAGGAGAGGTTGCTGTTCCTCCTAAGAACCTGTCTCAGGCAGACTCTGCTCAATGCCACTTGCTAACCCCTGGACTCGTTTCTCTGTTTGTGGGAACCTTTCCAGGCAGAAGCTGCTTCGGATTTCATGATGATCATTTAGGTCAGACCAACACACTGAGAATTTCAGGTACGTAGAATGAAAGCCAAGATGCCTCTGGTTGAGGTTCATTGCATTTCATTACCACCCACTCACAGGTTGATGCAACTGCAGCAGTTTCAAGGTTTCGATAGATCTTGGGGAGCCACCTTCAAGCTGTCAGTCTTGCACGCCCCTAAGAGGTCTATGCCAGTAGAGGTTTATAATCTGTCACACTCTTTCTGACAAAAGCTACAAGAGGTGCTGGGCAACCTGCAGGCTCATAAATGTAAGCACGTGCTGAAAGTCTCTGTGCTTGCAGGCTTATGGAATGAGTGCTGAGCCATCACAGTGGGGTTTTGTGTGGTAGCAGAAAAGGCCTGGTCACAGGGGAGTCCCTGCAGATAGCCAGGACAACTATTTCTCCTTTCTCTTCCAAATACGATGTCATTCTCAAGCATGGACAGATATGAAGACAGGACAGTGCTTGGGTTTGTTATTTCATTAAGTACAAATGTTTTACTGAATTTCAAAGCATAACAGCCAAACACATTTACCAACAGCATCAAAGGTGAGATAAGCATTGGTGAAGACAGACCATTAAAAGACCATGGCCTGGGATGCTATGTTGTTTTGTATTTCAGTTTGGGGAGTATTTTTAACAAAGTATTAAAAAATATCCTATTACACAGTAGATCAAAAGCCATATTTTGTCTGTTAATGTACACACTTGCATGGCCTTCTATGAACTCAATGAGATCCACACGTGTGCATCTGAGGCCTAAATTTTTCCCCAAAGATGCTTTAAAATCCTTTTACAGGGCAGTGAGTCGTAGAAGAAAGTCATGTGTTCCCTTTCTTCTGCCTTCATACCCAAAACAGGCAGGAGTTACAGGCTGCTCTGCATTGGACTGGATGGTAAGAGCACCCCAAGGGGCCAGTGGCCAGCCAGGGATTGCCATCATTCTGCTCTCATGCTCGTCCACTCCCAGGAGTTTCTCCAATCCTTCTACAAACAGGCAAATAAAAAATGGAGCCCACCGATGACATGAAGAAATGCTCTAGATATTTCAGGGTCAGGGAAAAGCATCGCAAGACATCTCCATGGCTTTCAGACAGAAGGAAATTAGGACTATGTACAGAGCCACAGCACAATTGTGTGTTCTGGAAACATTTAAGAAAAGTAGAGTGAATACATGACTTTACCAGTGAGGAAAGGTTCAATGGTTTTAAATAGGAAAATACAGGCATTTCAGCAGACCATCTTTATATTAAGGGTAAAAGACATTGAAACAATCTGCCACAACTGGTAAAAATTAGCAGGCTTGTTGCCAGTCTCAACAGAGCTGCCTGTCAGAGGTGCAAATCTCTAAAGGAGTAGACACGCTGCATTCAGACTGAGTTTGAGTTGAGTGTGCAAGCTTCGAAGTCTTAGGACTGCAGGTGCCAAAGTGACCCAAACACTAGGAAGGGCTTGATGACAACTCTCACTGCAATATTTCAGCAAGTTTACCCCTAATTCTGCTTGGGCTTAGCTATTCCCAGGTACACAGAATGAATAATACATTTATATGGCTTTATAAAGATATTTTAGAAGTGAAATGTTTTGATTTTTCCTCAAGGCAGCAGCTGTTTTCCCTATCATCTCTGCGGAAAGCATTAGTTTACAATTTCATTCACCACTCAAAAGTGAAAGAATAACAGCATCATTGCCCAAAACAGTCTAAGTCCACGTTCTTGCCATCAGTTCCACAGAGCTGGATTTTATGCTGAAGCAGCCACAAAGGACTTTCTACAGTCTTGTTATGAACTCAAGGATCTGCTTCAGCTTGCACAACGAGCAGCTGAAGATTGTCACAGAGGCCAAGGTGGGAAAGGACAACCCATGGGTACGCAAATCTGGGATTTTGCTTGATTTTTCTTCCATCTCAGCAGACCAATCTATATTAGGCAGAACCAACTGGCATCAAATGGGCCAAACAGATTGCAGAAGTAGCACTTTAAATATAGTTCTTAAAAATTCCAGCACATTTCAACATGAAGGAAACTTCACTTTTCTAGAGTGGGTTAAGAATGCTTTGCAACAAGGATGCCTGCAGTATATACCCTGAAAATTAGTGGTGGGGAGGCAAATAGAAATCTTTATACTGACTTAAATAACCTGGAGAACTACCAGTTTACCCCGTTAACTTTTTTGGCATCTAATGGAGAGTATATGCTTATATATAGTTCATTTTCATACCAAAAAGCGAAATCTGATAAAAAAATTATGAATTGCAAAAAATAATTTCCCTTAACTGTTAAGTGAAAAGGAAATTCCAAAGTATCAAAGGTTTCATTATTTTTTTCCCATAATAAAGAAAAGATTTTGTTTCATGGTAGCAAAGTAGCCTCTCCTCTTTCTATTTTTCTTAAGGTTAATTTTGTAGAATGCCTATCATCTTGTTCAGGAAAAAATAAAGTGAGGGAGAGGGAGAGAAGAAAATGCAAAAGAATTTAAAGTAGAAGATCATGTAACCTGAGATTACAGTCTTCCTATGGAGAAGAGACTAAAAAATTGTTCCTGCGGAAAAGATGGTACTTGAAATATTCTGAATAACCTCCAGTATTAAAAGATTTAAAGGTATTGCTCATATACTTCAAGAACTCCATGCCTGGCAGGTGAATACTGGATTACCCAACCTAGCTGTTAGATTTCAGATGTGAAAATGAGTACGTAGAGAACTCACGTGTCTTGTTACAGTTCACATCCGGTATGCATTGAGAGAAAAATCCTTTCTTCTAAGGAATATGTAAACAGACTATGTAATTTTTGGTAATTGATGCTTATGCTTGCTTTCATTTTGACACTTGATCATAACTGACAAACTGGCGGCTGAGGAGGAAGAAAACTCTAAGCTGTAAGAATAATAAACAGAGCACAGTGACAGATGGAAAAAAATCCCAGCATACATGGGAGGAAAACTTCAGGAAATGGGGCTAAGCCATAAATGGATAGAAAAATAATTGTTTGGTGTTTCTACAACTTAAAATGAACATACAGGCATTTCCAGAAGCTAAGCACTTTTTTTTTTCTAAAGTAACTACATTGAATATCTTTAAAAGTGTGTAAATTTTCTGCCTTAGCTGTTAAACCAAAATGGTATGTGAAGAGAATATAACGAAAATCGCATGTAATACAAAAAGTTTTGTTAAAAACCAGTTTCAGATGAAGCACCTAAAAAGAAAATAAAAAATGGATACATTCGTGCTGTTTGATCCTAATCATTTCCACGATACTAAATTGACTCATGAGAAGCTTAACTCTACAGGTCAATATCAAGGAATGAAAAGTGTGCACCTACAAACACCTTCTCAGAAATTCTACTTTCTCATTCAGAATGCCTTGTTGCAGAGCCATACAGCTTTACTAATAGTGTCTGCATAGACTCACCTGCTGTCTGTTGTCCTCACACAAACAAAAAAATTCCCCAAGGTCATTTGGGGCTGACAAGAAGGTCAGGCTTGCTCACTCCTTAATACCTTTGAAGCTGCTAATGTGACTGAGATGGATGAGAGTGAGTAGGATACAAGCCTGTCTGTCAGCAAAACACATGATCTCAGCAATATGCAGTGCAATTGATCTAAATCTCAGCTACAGCAGTTAACAGACTCCAAGAGGGAGAGAAGGCACTTGGACCACAGGGCTTGTTGTACTTGACTATGTTCTTGCTTTGCAACATAGATATTGCTCAGCAACCTGGATTTTTGCAGCCTGCTTCCAGTGGTTAGTACAGATACTATTTTCACACCAGCAGTTTCATTTTTACATCCAGAGGCTCTTTCTCGAGTCTCTGTCAAGGTCCAATTCATTACCTGCTGAATTATCAGCTAAAACCCTATCACTTTTCTATGAGAAAAATTTTTAAGAGGTTAGAAAGTAACAGAAAAAAGATACACATACATGTATATATATATATGTATATATATATATATATACAATTAATGAAAGACAAGCTTTTAAAAGTTTGGAGGTTTATTTTAGGGATGTGTATCCACAGATACTTATTTCTTAAAGGAAGAAGAAATATGGAGTCTGATTTCTACTTGATTGAATAGAAAACAGGCTAAGAAAGAAAACTGTGGTATATCAATCCTACTGAAGTCTCAGACTGAACAGACAAAATAATGCATCCTTCCCAGAAACAGTGAGCACAGTTAGGTTCTGGATGTCAAGAAGTGGTAATGCTTCCTTGTACCACTTCTGTTGCCTGCAGCCTTGTCTACTTGGACCCTGAACCCCAGCTGAACCTCCCTGAGCCCCAAGCAAAGGTCCTGCTAGAACCCCACTGGCATGTGTGCTTCAAAATCCTCCTTATGCCTAGAAGACGCTATCAAGCTGTTATTAACTTCAGTGACACCAGGGCACAATTTTATCCTGAGTCTTGCTTTTACTGAGACTCCTTGAGATCTACCTGAAGAGCATTAAAAGTACACAGAACATAGTCATTGCCAACTGTCAGTGTATTATTTGTCACCTTGCAAGCTTTCATCCGTTCTTTCTAAGCCCTCTGCTAAGGCACCACCAGCACCACCTTTCTGACTCCTGAAGAGATCCCAGTACTGAGTGGAAGTATTGTGCTAATTAAGACTTTCAGAGCAGTAAGGAAAAAACATCATGTCTGGCCTCACACTTGGCAAATTACTCACAGTTCCTTGCTTCCCTTCGCAAGATTGTCTCGATAACAACCATTGCCAGTAGGGATCTAAGGCAATGAGTGCAGCAAAAAAACCCTAACAAATACATGCCTGCATATGTGAGCTCTACTTCCTTAGGCAAAAACAACGAGTCAAATGAGTGAAGGATCTGCTGCTCTCTTATGTATGGCAGTTGTGCATACACTGATGTGCAAGAAGCTTCCAGAGACTTCTGTCATAGCTTGTCAAATTGCCACAGCTTGTCAAATTGCTGATTTCAGAAACTTGCACTACTCCCAAATGAAGTTTGTTGTTTTGTCATTTTAGAAAGGTGGCACACCTCTGAGTTTCTTTCAGTGTAGGCTGAGGGAATGAGTGCATATTATGTATGCCAGAAGGAGGTGGAATTGGCCAACTCAAGCAAGTTAAGGCAATCCAGTGCTTTGAGATGGGAAAAAATAAATCTATGTGGAAGGACACAGTACAGGCATAAACAACACCCACACAGACTATCTGAGGTCTTGCTATCTTGCTTGGAAAAACAAACTCCTTTCTGAACTCTGTTCATTTTTACAGACAAAGCCATCAAGCTTATGGACAAAAGTACAAGTCATAAGTACAGGACACTTAATCTAGGTAATTTATCTCATCCTTAAGTGTTTTCAACACAGACAGGAGTAACTGCCTCTTGGAAAAGGCTTCCTTTAACTTCACTTTCAAATTATGTTAACTTTCAGATGACTAAGTCCAGAGCAGTTCACCTTAACCATGAGGCGTGTATTAATGAGAGAGACTGAAAGTTCAGCCTTAACACAGCTAGAACAGGAACTGTTCTCACCCTTGGAGAGGGTGATCCTTGCACTGCTACAGCCAAATAGCTTCCAGCAACCTGTGTTTTAGGGGTTTCCTGAGCTTGATGCTGCATCTAGATAACTGCGTTTGACAGTCGTTGATGGAACAATTTCCCTAATTCCCTTTTGAAGACGATTATGCCTTTTGGCTTCTATAGCATCCCATGGCGATGAATTCTGCAATCTATTTTTATGTTGCATGACTGGCGTTACCGACAGAGTAAGCCACACCTTTCCAGGGATTCAGCAACACGCTGACACCATCTTACTTTTGTCTCATTTAATCTCATGAGTCATAAGCAGTACAACAAAGTTTTCGACAGCTATCTGGATTTTTCCCCAATATCAAAAAGCTCTTTTAAACAATGGCTATCAACAGGCAAATGATCTGGTATGCTTTTTCACAGGTTTGTTTTACTCGCATAGCTCATTCTACCATAAACCTGAGGATGGCTGAGGCTGTTCAGCAAAGGTGGCAAATAATAAGTAATAAAGAGATGTTTTCAGAAAGAAATGTGAGGCTCTGAGGGGACAAGGAATCATCTCACAGTCCTGGAACAGCCCAAATAGAAGAAGTGGAATCTCCCTGGAGGAGAAAATCTAGGAGAAACCAGCAGGAGTTTTAGAGAGAGAGTGAATAAGAAAAAGAGACGGGGAGAAGGCAAAAAGATGTCCTTGGATTTCCATAAGAATCAAATTGAAAAGGGGAGTGGGAGGGACTGTGGAGAGGCAGGTTAAAGGATTGTATTTCTGTTGTTGTCAGCAGAGAGCAACTAGGAAAGGAGACCTGGACTGCCTCTCTCCTAAGTCTGCTGCCCTAGGCGACTGTTTACTTTGCTTTTGCCCAAGCCAGTGTAAGATGTTATAAAATGAGTTTCCAAAATGCTCTGAGTCACCAGAACATGGATGAGATCTGTGGATTCAAGCCACCTTTCAAGATTATGAATCTCTTCTGAATATCCATTATGCCGATGATATATAACAAAATCACTGCTGTAATGTGATGCACATGTCAACTTTAAGGATACAGTCCCTGCTCAGATGGCATCAGCAGAGGGACATGTCAGCATGGTGGATTACCAGAGCAAATGCTTTAACATGCAAAGTGATGCAATGTGTTTTGACAACAATTGTTCCCTTATGTTTGTTTCTGTGTCAGGTTTGACTTGACTATCTGCCAGGACAATGCTCAGGATCCTTTGCATTGCTATGCAGAAGCTGATTATGTGATCAAATGCTTAAAGCACATAAAATCACTTCCACGATTCAATAAGATAGATGTGCCAGAAAAGTCAGTAGGTGTTTGAAATAATTGACGCTAACAGCTAGACCTGAATTTTTCAAAAGAATATGTATTTTGTTTTGGATTTGAGATTTTTTGTTGGTGGTGGCGTGGGTTGTTTTTTTTTCTTCTAATGCACTATCATATAATCTGCCTAGAAATTCAGCCTTAACATAATGTTCACATCAAATGAAATTCACCCGTTAAGAAAGAACATACACTGGGTCCTCCCTGAAGTGGAAAAAATGCAGTCTTTTTGTACAGCAGATCCCCCGTGAGCCTTTGTACCCTGTGCACATGCCTAGAACAACACAGCAGACTCCAATGGCACAGTGGAGCTGATATTTGTAGGTCTGGGAGACTCAGCACTGAGCTGAAACTCTTGTCAGCCCTTCGCCCCCCATCTGTGATGCTGAATTTTTTATAATAAAGGCCAATACCCTCCTAGAAATGTTGCATATATAGATGGCTGTAGAACAAGCAGGATACCTTCTCTTACGACTTTTATATTGCATTTCCAGCCTACCCTGAACCATCACAAAATCCCCACAGTAAGTGTGATTCCCATTCAAGAGACGAGGGCAGAAGGCAAACCCACTATGGCACTTGCCCAAAAGCCATGATCTCAAATAGAGGCTTCACCCTGTGCTCCCAGGTTTGGGTCTAGCCTGGTACCAGTGTCTCACTGCACAGCTTTGCAAGACTTTTGGGCCGTCAGAGGTATTTAGGCTCCAAAACCAAAAAAAGAGTGGCACCGATGCACTTTTAGAAATTTGTCTTTAATTTCACCATCCCATAAATCTCTTTCATGGAGACATCTTTCATCTTTTCTGCTTCACAAGCCAGTTGTGAAGCTTAATTACACAATGACTATGAAGTCCAGTAAATACAACATATATTAAGAACAGTTAATGAGATTTCTGTCACTAACACACTCTACCTCTTGTGAAATATTACTCATATGTTAAAAAAAAAAAACCACAGACATATTCAATGTAAAGCCAATCCATCTTGATTACTAGCATAAATAATACGTTATAAAACTCAATAGTATTTATAAAGAAAAAAAGGAAAATAGCATAGACTTTTCTGACCAGCATGACACACTGTTTACTCATCCATGTGTCAGTGGTTTCCTGTAGTGCCTGGAGTGACTGCCTGTAATGCTGCCTGAGTGGGACCCCAGACCCACAGGGTACCTATTTCCCAAGAGCTCCAGTGGCTTAGATACCTCCAAAGACCTAATGAGAGGTCAGAGTCCCCAGGTACCTCACCAATCCACTGCAAGAAGATGGACCCAGTTTCAAATTACGTGTACTTGGTAACACATTCTTACCTTACCACTGGGCCCTGTGCATAAAAATGTGCACATGACATCATTGCAATTGCAATGTGTTCAGCCACTTCAGAGTCCACTTCAGAGTCCTCTTGTTGCTTTAACTATTTGTCCACAGTCTTTGACCAAAGTACTTTGTTCTGTCAGAAAAGAATAAGGAAAGGAAGAAAAATCAAAAAGTTTGTTTCCTAACAGAATAAATATAGATCCTATCTACTCTGTATCTGGGCAAATACATTTCCTGTTAAGAATTATGGTACGGAATTTGTAGATAAATAACACTTTTGCAGAGATCAGGCAGGAGTGATTTTCAGCACACAATGCCTGTTACAGCAACTTCTATTAATATTCACCAAAGGGAAACCTGTTTGTTGACCTAAAGTGCGACTGCTTCCTATTCTCTTCTTGTGAAACTGTTTAGGTCCTGTGGGACAACTCTACTGAGCTTTTGACACAAATATTAAAATTCTATTTAGATGTACAATGTTTAATGCAAATTTTTTACCATAAAACCAAATGCTCCATTCAGTTAAATTAATAGAATTACAAAAAGATGTAATGATAGCAATTAAGTCTTGAAAATGCAAATTTTATAGTCAAGGACAATTACTTCATTTATAGTATACTGGAATGATGCCAGATGAAGGTAATTTAGATCCCCCTAGCTCACAGTTATATCATGAAGGATATCTTAATTTCATTACTACAACAAAGATGGGTGAGAAGTTAGAGAATACAGAAAAAAAAAAAGGATGGGAGAGAAAATTTGACCTTTCTCATTTCATTGCAATGAGAATACATAGATCTTACTAAAGTATTAGTAATATTTCTTTCTACTCCTGCCTCTGAAAAAAAATGCCTTTTTTTTTTTTTTTTATTAGCAGCAATGGAACATTAGTATGTAAAAGGTCAGCTTCATTTAGATACTTAGAGCCAAGGTGTTCATGCCACAACAGTTACAGACCTCCCATTATTTCAGTTTTAAGGATGCATACACTGTTAGCTCACAGCTTACTAGGCCTCAAGCCATGGCCTCAGGGATGCATGGTTTTGACTCTAAGAGCAGTTAAAACATTTTTGAAAAATTCTGGTCACTCTTATAAAAAGTACTCTTGCCTCCTGCAAACAGGAAAGTCAAATACCATTAGTTTTTCACTAGCATAGCAAAGAGTCATCAGGTAGGTGCAGAATACAGAGTGATACACTACAGGTTTCCTGGCCTGCTCCTATATGTGTGTAAAAATAAATAAATAAGAAAAATACTGTTCCATACATTTTCTTTAGCACATTACTGAGTTCAAATAGGAGTTTGAGAGACTCTAGAGGTTCTTTCTTTCTTCCAAACAAGTATCCAGGGAAAGGGATATTAAATATGGTACAGTATGAAGTGTCAATAAAAGGCCTTTATGCCTACCATTTTTTTTCTTCATGGCCCGCTGTAGCCACTGCAGAGAAACTCAAATTCAAGAGGGATGGACTCACTGGGTGACAACTGGCTCCAGCTCCACACTGCTGTATCTCCCCCATGCATCATCACACTGCTGCAGGAATGTGGCAATGCAGGAGCCCAGCCCACGTCCCCTTCACTACAAAACAACTTGAGGGGTACAGAGTTCTTATCCTTCACCCCACAGTTTCCATGCTGGCCAGTGTAATATTTTTAAGCCGTAAAATTCACATATGCAAGCCTTTCTGGGAGGCGAACACGAGTGAAACTGCTCTTACTCTGACCTACAAGTCCACTAGATTTATTCCTCAGAAATGTTCATCCTAAAAACCAAAGAACAAGTACGATTTGACTTTAGTTCATTATTGATTTTAATAACAGGGCTGTGGCTATTTGGTTTTAAGAAAACAAATCCATTCTGAAGGAAAAACGTGCCTTGGGTAGGTTTTGTGCTTTTTCCTCCTTATTTTTGGTCTGAAATACAGCAGAGTGTGCATGGAGACAGGCTGGTTTTGCTTCCTTTGAGATGGTCTTGTGAAATAAGAACAGGCCCGGTGCTTTTTTCCCTTCTACTCATCAACATGCATGCAACATGTGGGCTCAGGCACACCGGTAGTGCATCCCTTATTTTGCACTGATCTCACCAGTGGAAGTCTGAACACGATGAAAAGCTGGAGAGATGCCATTGACTTCAATGGCAGGATCTCACTCTGGGATCTCACCCCATATTTCTGCAAGTCAAAGAAGCTATCAGTCACCCCTGTGCTTGAAAATGATGGATGATATCCTGACTCACTGGAAAGATATTGGCTCCCTGTGGGGTTCAGATTTCCTTCAGTCAATTCTGTCTTCTGTTATCCTAGAGAAAAATTAGACCTTGTACCAATATGGACTTTATCCTATGCTTCTGACTGTTAAACCCCTACTGTACCTGACAAGTTAGTATGAGCTTTTTTTTTTTTTAATGTATTTATCAATGCATAAGTGTATCATTCTAAACTCTCTCTCACTGTGGATGTTGTTCAGAGATTTGGCTTAATGAGGAGTGCTTGATGAGTTAAGCCTGGGTATGTTTGCACTACATTGTACAATACAGCTTAAACACTCATGTCATTTTATTGAAAAGCATGGATTTAACACCATAATAGTTTGTGAAATCTGCCAAGTCTCAGCTGTTGCAGGGAGAAATGTTTTGTCCAAGCTACTCCTAATGTGTCTCAGTTATAAAAGAAAAAAAAACAAAACAGGCTGTGATCATAATAGGATATTGATTAGTCTGGATCCCATACAGAACAGAATTTGATTCTTTGGTGGACCACTAAAAGGTCATATTGCTTGATTGCTCCATAGCTTCTAAAATACAAGAAATATTGAACCAAAACTGCTTTCAATTATACTCATGTTATCTGAGGCCTGGGAATGTAACCAAGGGCAGCATTTGGCCCATTCTCTTAAAAAATGGGGCGATACTCAACATTTCATTTCGTCATTAGCAGAGAGGAACATCAGCTCTGCCTACTCTAATTGATTTTATGCCCTAAAGTTAATTCCAAGGTAAGCAGGTGCAAATCTGTTTGATCCAAGGGCTTAAGTTTTGATGGATCTGACATACAGTGATATGTGCTTAGTGTTATCTGAAAATTGTGGTTTGGTTTACATATTCATATATATTTCTGCAGAATGATACTTACAACTGTTTATATACCTCAGATCTCCAAATTCCTCACTTGACCTGACTCTCACAGTGAGCTTGGAATGGCAGAAAGCAACTTCTGCAGTGTATGCTTATTCTAAACTAGGAGATCAATTCTGAAAAAGAAAAAAAAGTTTATTTTTTATGTATTTATAGTGTTATTTATTTATTCTTGTTTCCAATCCATATTGTAATGCTTCATACAGAATGCAATCCCTTTGTTACTCCTGACCTGCTTTGAAAGTTGTATGGATGTGATAATTTCTTTTCTCTTTTCTAATGTTTTCTTCTCCTCACTTGATGAATGCTTGAAAGTAACAGAAATTTTTTCTCATCATTTTCCATTTTCCCAACTTTCTGAATACTGGGCTGGGTTTCTCTTGAGATTTGATTTGAAAAGGATTAAGGGACCAGCATTTAAAAGTCCATATTATCAGAAGCTGCCTGTGATTTTTGGAGACTTGGCCATTTGTGAATCCAGTTTAGATTTTCAAATACTACTTGATTTTGAAATATTCAGATCATTCACAAAGCCTTTTGAAGCACAAACAAGGCTTTTGGCGTCCTTTAAGCTTATTCTTCTCATTAAATCCAAACTGATATACGTGGGAACACTCTTATTTTTTTAAAGCTTTGTCCTTTGAACAAAGCCAGTGGGAAGACTGGATTAAGCCCAGGCTTCAAGATTTCCTGATTCATTCAGAACTTCCTCTCTATTGGACAGTTCTCAGAAATCACAGCTATCTATAAAATTCAATCAGCAGTGAAAATCAATATAGTAATATTATAGTAATATTTATAGTAATATTTTCTATTACTATGAATACTGGAAAGCCATCAAAAATGTTTTGTCTGGTTTTTTCCAAGATGAATAATGGCTTATTTAGACTATATGTATATATATGCCTTTCTTTTACTTTGTGAAAAAGATATGTTATAAAAAGAAAGTTTGTAAGACAGAAAAAAAACATGTATAAAATTCCAGAAAAGAACGAAGAGTATAGAGAGATATTTGCAAAAGATTACAGATCCAGTGACACTATCTTGTTCACAGAAACACATCAAGTAATTTCATAGAAGAAAGCTTTCAGCTTGTTAGTGTAAAATGTTCTAATGCAACATTTAGCTTGCCATATTGCTGTATCATATAAGGGCTTTCATGTGCTTTCCAATATAGCTTCTGACTGGAAGTATTAGCTGATGCAGCAGCACAAATAAAGAACTTTCTAGATTTCTATGGTTCCCAAAGGTAATTTTTATGAAAAGATCAGGAAATATGTTTCATTGAAATTAAAAAGAAAATAACATCAAGTTTAATAACATTGTTACTATAATGACATAAAATTCAGTGAGATGGTGTACCGTTTAATATTTGACTGTCAAGTTTCCATAGTGAGCCTGAGATGTGTGGAAGTATTTAAACTTTTTAAACTGAATTTTTTTAATATTTTATTTCTGTTTCACTACCTGATCCATCTTTTTTCTCTCTTTCTATAACCCAGCTTTTTTTTTTTTTTTTTGGCTGAACCTGATGTTTTCTGTGAAGTACAATGAAAATTCACAGAGACCTGTACCTCTATACCCAATGAGACTCACTGTGAAAATGCATCCCCAGATAGCCAAAAGCTTTCTACTCCAATTCATTCCCTCAACTGAGATGGAACCCCAGCAGTGGTTTGGGGCGTGGCAAGGGGGCCACTGTCAGGACACAGCTGCCTTCTGGGATTTCTTAGTGATGACATCATCTGAGATAGACTGATATCAGAAGCTGTACCAGCCCTCAGCCATTCTGGAAAAGGCAGAGGGTCCAGCTGGCATAATGCCTTTACTCCCAGGCCTGCATTCCCCTAAACAACTGTAAAGACAAGCAGAGCCACCACCTGCAAAGTTAGAGCAGTCTCTGGCTACACACAGACCTTCACTGGACATGATGTTGAGTGCTAGGATTAGAGAAGTGAAAAGTTTATAGCTTGGCACAAATCTGAAAAATTTGGGTTTTCAGCTAATTAAACAAACCAACCCCTGCCCCCAATCCTGGGACAGAAATGAGTTAATACACATAAACAGCATGTAACATTTTGAGATCAAATGCTCTCTTTCAGTGTTTTGTTTTTAAATGCAAGCTTGGTTTAGCACATTTCCCCAGGATGGATTTTAACAGATTAGTTTAAGAGTTTTTTGGATTCATGAGTGTAGAAAACAGATAGCTGTAAATGTACTTGAAGCATTTATTAATGTTCCTGATAAAGCAAAAGTCTGAAAGAGCACAAAAAAGGGGACACCATGGCTACCAATATCCATTTATATGTCCTTATGTTCTTACAGAGCCATCGAGAAGGCAGGTGACGGTTGTCAGCAGAGGTTCTATGTTATATCTACCCAAGGCTATCTGTCAGGTGGGTCTCAACACTACACAGGTGTCTGGGGCATCCTTCCTTTTCCCTCACCCCTCTGCAATGCTTCCCCAGGACTCACCTCACACTGGCCAGGCAGCCCTCCATTCCTTAAAAGGAGATGGTTTTTTTAATTGCTGTAATACTGGGCTTTCAGGAAAGGTTACTCAGGTAAAGGGCTCAAGAAGCCTCTGCAAAGGAGGTTTCAGAGACAAGAAAACAGGCAGAAAAGTTCCCGTCTCAGGATGGCTACACAGAGCCTTGGTCACAGACAGCAAAAAGCTACCTGTGTTAGAGACAACTATCACCGTGTTAAATTCTGCTCTCTCTTTTGCATAGGTGCATATGTAGTCAGGCATGTGTCCACAACTCTTGTGAGGGCAAAATTAACTGATGTAAAGAAAGAGAGATGTCTAGGGGCAAAGGGAAGGCAGGACTGTTTGGTGAGATAAATGGAAGGGCCTATAGCAAGGGCCCATACCCTGATGAAAGTTTGTGGAACGGTGTAGATTCAGCAGTTCACGTCAAACACAGGAATTAGAGGGTCATGGAATGAAGTATTTGGTTTTCAGGGAGAAAAATGGATCTACTAAGCAGTCATACAAATGAACTATTTGTTTGCCATGACAAATTACTAGGTTTTAATATTACAGAACAAAGAAGACTGCACAGCGATGTAATGATTTCTTTAGCCCCGATCTCTTTCTTGGATGGAGTATTCTCTGTTATGACATGATGAAAGTTATCGTGTTTTGGGAAAGGGGTGGCTCAGGGGAACAGAAATATAAAGACTGGGAAAAGGACTTATAATAGGGTGTCCTGATTAGCCCCCACCTCCTCCTGTGGACCATCAGACTGTGGTGTGCTAAGCCAGAAGGTGAAAAAAAGGCCAAACCTCCCATTAACAATGAGGCCTCTGGCTGCTAAAGGTACAAGTCATCTTGGGTGAGGTCAGTTTTCTGTGGTGACTCGAAAGGATGATGTTGCTTGTGTCAGCAGAAGCTTAGCTAGGGTCACAGCCACACAGGTGTAGACACCGCTCCTCTTAGGGAACCACCTGGAGAATAGACAGGTTGCTGCACGTAGGGAAAGAGTTCAAGAAATCTGGGAAGGTAGATGGAGTTTGGGGCATCAGCAGGAACAGTGGCTGCTTCCAGCCCAAGGTTACAAGTGAAGGGGAAGCTGCAGTCTGCGCTTGGCAAGGCCAGGCTTGCTGTGGAATAATCTGGACAGCATCAGGTCTTTTTTTTCCCTAGTTCAAAGGCTTAACCAAAGCATTCTGGGCACCACCACCGTTAACAGGGAGAGCCCAACAAGTCACTGCCAGTGCTCTACTGCTCTGAACTGTGGCTGCTTTTTGCTTACAGGTACTTTGTTTCATGTTTTCATGACACCAGAGTACCCAGCCCTTGACAGGTGCTCCTGAGAACTATTACAAAGAAAATAAAAATGCTTCAGCTTTCAAAACTTCTGAGAAAACGCTTGGGGAAAACATACCGAAGTCTTGGGTTTCAGTGGGCTATCATACAAGGTCTGGAAATTCAAAATGCTGAAAAGAGAAAGCTGGGGTTTGAGTCCTTGAAAAAAAGTAATTTTAGAGTGGTCCTAGTGATTAAATCACTGGCAGCTATTTCTTCACAGCAATGGATGTGCCAGGTACCATGCCAAAAGCTCATTTACAGAACTGCTCCACCATGGGCAGCTCAGTGTTGCTACCATGGTCCTTAGGACAAAACAATTCCCTCAAAAAAGAGGATTCAGAGTTATACCACAGAAAATGTGTCTGGGTCTATTTTAGTGAGGAAACAAATTTACAAAAAAACCATAAAGTGATGGATGGTAAGACACCACTGAATGGTGTCTCCCATGAATGAGACACAAGGTAATGCAGAAGATGCTGAATGAACCTCCAAGCTCTGTAGTCCCACTTGCTTGCTGGGATTGTTTTTCATAATAAAATGAAACTGTTAATCCCAAGAGGAAGCTACAGAGAAGTGGCAGCCTGGCTCCCCTTTCGTGTACACCGCTCACCTGTATCTACCATGTTATTGCTTTCTGGATTTATTGCACAGGCAGAATCTAAAGACAGGCAAGACTGCCAGCATGCTGCACATTGGCTGGATACCTGGCTTGCCTGTGTCACTACCCATCCAAGACCTGAAGATAAGTTATCAGGAAAACTGAAGGCTCAGACAGGGTGTTAGAAACACATTAAAATACATGGAGTCTATTGTTACCCTGCCACGTCTTTAAGGAGTGGTGTGTTGGAAACGGTGTTCTTTGCTGCATGGTGGAGATGTCCAGCTTCAGCACCCAGCATGGGAAGAGGAGTCACACTCTTTGCCCACTTAAGCTATTTAGTATTTCAAGTGTTGTCAAGTGTTGGTGGCATTTGCTGGCCAGAATTTCTTCTGCTTATCAGAGAGACTGGTTTTGTAGTACACAAGTGGGTGACGCCAATATAAATTCTGGAGATAAACTCAAAGTCGGCCTCACCTATCAGTGAGGTGGGACTTCTACTGCTGGTGTCACAGGAGTGGAAAAATAATAGAAGCTGTGTCTATCAGAGGGATACCACCCGGTGTGCCAGGTCATGTTACTGCAAAACCAGAGTGCTCCCCTTCTCCATCTTACTGTAGTCCTTCTTTCTTTAATGAGGAATGAGCTGTAGTCAATTAAAGGTGAATGATAGGAACTATAGGGAATACATTCCTAATCAAATATGAAAAATTACCATATACCTTGTATACAAACTACATCATGAACAGAAAATAGCCATGGTTGATTGGAGCAATTAAATGTTTTCTTTAAGAGAAGAAAAAAAAACCTCCAGTGAGAATATTTTAGAAAATGGCTTTTTAATCATCTGTAGAACTGCTAAAATTACCCTCTCCTAATAGTTTTAAAGTGTTCCTTAGTTAGAATTAACTCCAGTCCCTTTGCAGAACAGACAAATACTTCCTCAGGAACCTGTTTAGAGGAAACATTATTTTTAATCACAAGATCATATCCGTATGCTTTTACAGAGTTCAAATAAGACTACAGCAGCTCTGTGCATGCTTCCCTGCTGTGCAAACACCCACAAACTTGGGAACCATTGCATGGGAAAGAACACGTTCTAAAACCAGTCAGGAGGACATGGCACACAGCAAGATTCACCCCTCCAAAAAACCAAAAATCAGTTGTTTCTGTGCTGATGTACAGTAAACAGCATCCTGCCACATTAATAAACCAACTAACACCTTCAGTCTTGCCTGTTTCTTCATCTACCATTATCCCTGTGGATACCACTGGTTCTGCACGGGTAAGGACAGATTTGGGGAGGAGAAGGACTGGTCACCTTGCTGCAGAGGAGCAGTCTCTGCTCAGCAGCATGATGAGAAGGACATGTGCCCTGTGGGCAAATGATAGGGAACTGCTTGGAGCCAAAACAAAAAGCCCTCCTGGGCATGGCATGCCCCTGTGTTCCACTGCTTGCGTAGCCACCCGGCCTGTTTGCACGGGGACAGGCATGGGTAGCCAGGGACTGGCCCCTGCTGGCAGTGCCAGCCGGCACCTGATGTGGTGTGAAAAAGCACACCAAATGAAAGCAAGGGGACCAGAATCAGACTCTTAGAAATGGCAGACCTAACAATGGTCCTATCTGAACAGAAGGAACACATGCTCTAACAATTGTCCAAATTAATGTCGAGAATGTTGCCAAGACTGCTGTGAGATTTCAAACCTTGTCTCAAGGATACTTGGGAGGCTGGGAGAACTAAAGGAAAGGCTAAAAAATGCTGAACACGGACTATTTGGTCAAAGAAACACAGTGCAGTTTTCATATAAACATGATCTTTTTTAAACTTGGCGGAAAATTCACAGTATTATTCCTTTTTCTGCCAACTTCAACCATACCTTCCCTTTGTGCTTGCAAAACAAAGATAATTATTTTTTACTCACCTGCATAAAATGCTTGAAGAGCTCCAGATGATTGAAGATACAAAAATGGAAAGGAAATATGTGTATATGCATGTTTATATATAATTGTTATTATTGTTACAGTCTGGCAAGAAAACAAAGATTATTTCTAGCAAAGCTTTGGGGTTTTTTTATAGCTTTAGAAGCTGTTTGATAAGTAGTGATCAGATGAAACCCAACTGCTTTTGAAATCAATGAGAACTGGATTATATTTTGGAGAGGAGCAAGCATTAGCAGAAAATATTTATATTACATAGTATTTGTTATCTTAGGTAATCACCATTTTTGCCTACATCTTCCAAGAAACTCACTCTGTTGCTCTCAAAAATATGTAATGATTTCAGGATCATTTCAGAGGCCAACCCCCCTTTGAAAATCTAAACCCATAATTGAAATACTTCCAAACAGTGTGTCAGGTCAGTAAAATCAGGCTGAGGAGGACAAGGGGAGAAGCCATTTAATCATCTGACTCAAAGACTGCGGTATATTTATTCTGTTTTCTTTTCCTATTTTTAGTCTTCTTTAGATTTAGGATTTCAGATTACTTCTTTTTTTCATGCATATTATGTAAATCAGCCAACATTCATAAGATGTCTCCTAAACACAGCTTAATTATCTGCCTTTCATTTTTCTCCACTATAAAAGTTAGCAGCAGCTACAGCAGTTCCCTCCATGGACTAAATCCTGGCGACTGCCCATTTCCAGGAAAGCTGGAACAGTGTGTGTGTTTCATGTAGAAACAGTAAAGCAGACATATTGTTGAAGTGAACATTGGGATATTTATTAAGTCATGGCTCCAAGCTCACTCATGACTTGCACCATGAGTGCACCCTGTAGCCAATTTTTTTCTGTGATTCAGTTCTTCTGTGACAGCTCTACTGTGCCCATCCATGCTGCATTGGAGATGCTAATAGCTGAGCTGGTCTTAACCACTCCGCAGCTTCCTGAACTGCCTCTAGTCCCCTACAACAAGGAGAAAAGGAGATGCTGCCTTACACAACCATCTCTATTTTTAACTACCTTCTGAATCAAATGGAATCACCCAGCATTTCTCAAGTGAGCTGGTATGAGACTTTCATCCACACTGCACAAACTCATCCGTGCTGTGTCGGGACTAGGCTTGTGTTCAGGCCCTCAGCTCTTGTTCTTCATGCCTCTTAGATCTTGGTGATGTAAATGATTTTAGCCCACCAGTTTCAGTGCTAGGCTTTTCCAGACTGTAAGGGCATAGTCACCAACACTGTGGGAAAGATCTGATTTCAGAAGAGTGCAGTAAAACTCTCAGAAGGAAACCATTGGGCTAATACCAAAGAATAAGAATCTGGAAGAGTGCCTGGGTTCACAAGAGAAAATATAGTTCCCACTACAGCTTGTCAATGAATATTGGAAAAAGATGAGTGATGATTAAGAGTTTAAAATAATCTCCTTTCCACCCTTTCACCTGCCTCCAGTCAAACCATAAAGCCAGCCATGCCCCTGGCTTACATTATAATGGAATTATTGTTCATGGAGGTTTGGCCAGTCAGCAGTCAATAGTGAAGAAATGACAAACGTGTGTACAAGGGAGAGCCTTTGGAAAGAAAAGAGAAAGGAAAGAAGAAAATTTATTATTGCCAGTCTACTGATGAATGCAGGCATTAGAATAGCAGATGTAGAGCGTATTAGGGTCTGGAGAGTGAAAAGCTAAGTGTTGCCTTAGAGCACCAGGAAATGGAGCCAGGGTTGTGAAAGCCATCAAGCTGCCTGCGTTCTGCATTCCTTAACGTACAGTGAAATGCTTTGATAACCGAAACCAAAACCCCTAAAATGGCAAGCCCTTCCTGCAAGAGCCCTTGAAATAAGGTTTGCTGCCAATGTGGGGTAGTTGTCAGTGCAAGGGAGAAAGATGGGGGAATTGGACCTCTGCATGCTGGAATGAGGACATTTGCTTCAGCACATGGGACTGTTGCTTGGGATACACTGAACAGAAAGAAAAGTACTAGGAAGGATGCAGCCTAAACTCCAAGGTAATGGATAATCCAGAAATAGCTGTTTCTCTTCCTCAACCTTTTTAAACTGCCACAGGAGACCTCTTTCCACTCAGAGCTCAGTTATTCTTCAGCATCGACTTCTCAACACACCACTTTGGCTTTCAGAAGTAATCTGTTGGACAGGCTAGAAAACCTGTGCTGAATTCCCTTGCCTCCAATGTTTGGCTTCGGTTAGGAGAAGATTTGCCCCAAGACTAAACATGTGTAATATTAAGCGTAACCTTTTCTTAGCTTTATTGTTCTTGCTCCTAAATCTAAATTATGTATACCTTGGGTGTGTTTATGTGTATTTGAGTGAGGGAGAGAAACTCAAATGGGCATGGAAAATGTGGACTCCATTCACCCTACATACACTGTAATAAGAACAGGCTCACAGAGGTGTGTGGGCATATATAGACTTAACCACATCTACTGTAAAGAGGAAAAAATGCTGAGAAGCATTTTGTCATGTTTTCCACTTGAAATGTGTGAGCTGGGGAAACTCAAAGTGATCACATTAACGTTTCTTCTGGTAGTTTTTTTCTGATGCTATTTATTTTTCTTGTGCTATTTGTTTCTTATCGTGTTTTGTTGGGAACTCGACAAGTTTGTGAGGGGGGTTTTTCTCCCCTTTCCCCATATCTTGAATATATGCACACATTTGAATTATGACTTTCCTACAGGAACTAACAGCTGTATGTGCAAATCATGCATATAAATCAATTACCGAGGCCTATGTACTATAAATGCACCCATTAATTAAGCAATGTCAGATGCTATGAACCATGAAGTTCATTACATCTTTAGCATTCAAACCAAGGATTATTTGAAGAAGCGATACTACGTTTACCTAATAGTTAATGAAATTAAGCCGGGTTGTTGCCAACATTCTTATTTTATGCCTAATTCAGTGTTTAAATGTTTATGAATAAAACACTAACTGCTGAAAGCAGAAATGTTGAAATGTAATTACTGGTAAGTTATAACGCACTTGAGGACTCATTATACCAGACTTGGGAGTTTTAAGATCACCAGTGTAACACAGTCTCCAAAAACACAGATTTTTTATGGGCTAAAAGCTGGAAAGACATAAATGCTGTTGAATTTGTCCTGGCTGAGTGGAAATTTTGATGATCGTGGTAGTATGATTTATGGGTATAACATTTTCCAGTCATTACGTGGTTGCATTTCACCATTGTGACATGATTTGCATATGTGAATATCTCTGCAAATTAACTTCTGATGAGAGCTACATCTGCCTGGATTAAGAAGCTCCTATCTGAAAACCAATCCAGCTGCTACCCTGAAGGACCCATTTGAAAAAAGGCAATCTGCAATGTCATCATATATAGATTTTCCATATGTATGTCCTGATTTAGATTTAAATGTAAATATTTCATGACAGTATTGGTTACTTTGTTAGGGTTTATTCTGCCAGCTAAGAAGCACTCAGTGATGTAAATATTAGGATTACCTCTGCTGTGTAACGCTCTTACTTTCCTCCATTTCAATAACCTATCTACAGACAGCTATGTATCAAGAGCTAGACTGGTATCCATCACTGTTGTTTAAATTCATTCTTAGCCAGATGCATAAAAAAATAAAATTTAAAAGGAAACAATGCAAAGGAAAGAAACAAATCCCTAAGACTCTCCAGAAAAAACAGGGAAAAAGAACTGCAAAAATCTTTAGCCGAACATCATCTGCTGCTGCTGGCTCAGCATTTCCTAGGATCAGGTTTTTGTGCTGGAGGATATGAATCCATAGAAAAATGGTACAGACTCTGACAGAGAAAAGTTGCATGTGGGCTCTGAATGCAACTGCTGGATACAAGAGATAAAGTCAGACAGTTGGACAGACGGGGGAGCATGGATGGAATATGAAATAATATTTTCTTGCAGAATAACAGTAAATTACTATCAGACTCTTCCTGAGCACTTGGCAGAGCCCACTAATTTTTTTGCAGCACAGTAAAATAGGAGCTTGAAGGAGGAATTTATAGGAGAGTCACGATGCAGGGTTGTTTAGGAATTTTGAAAAAAAGCAATAGTGTTTTTGAGCACTGAAAAAAAAAAAGGTAGAGTGAAATTTGGGTGTGTAGAAGCCAACATAACCACTCGGTGCAGAAGACTGAGGGGAGTGTGGAAGAAATAATTGGAGAGTAGTTACATAACCAAAGCAACTGACAAACAGACTTCTCCTTGGGGTGGCCTTCCAGATGTTTACCAAGGTGGTTGGATTGCTTTGGACAGGGTCTGAGAAAGCAGAACCTTCTTCAAGATGCAGAGTTGTGTAGCTGCACGGCTCAGGAGGGAACGACACAATGCCCTGGAGGGTGGGCAGCAGTGGTGAGAAGCACAGGGATACGCTGCACATGGTAAAAGAGGATGAGAGCCTTGTGGCCTTCAGAGCAGATCTGAGACACTGCAGAGACAGAAGAGAGGGAGAGGAGCTGGTATTTCTGAGTAGAAGGAAACAGGTCTAAAGAGGTGAGGTAGCAATGGGAGTCAGTAGCAGAGCAAAAGGACATGCGTTAGTGTTCATTCTGACAGCACTCAGAAACAGAGAGAGGATCAAGAACCAAAGCCTTTAGTGAGTAAAAGGAAAAGTAAGAGAAGAACCAGAGAAAGGAAGCAGCACTGGCCTGAGAGAAAAAATATTTAACATGGGATTTGTGTGCTTTTTTAGGAATAGAAGAAATCAGATATTTTTAAGATATATAGCAGTTATTGCACTGAATGTATGAGCTTACCCTTTCTTCTCTCCCAGAAATCTACTAACATTGCTGCTGCTTGAACATACTGCTTTTGCTAAAAGCAATTCCAATTAAATTTTAAAACTGTGAAAATATAGATAAATTTATAATGAATTTTACTTTTCACATGAGTTGAAAGCTTGACATACAGAAGTAAACAGCCAAACCCCAAGGAGTAATTGGAAACTGTTTCAGCAGTTCATATATACAGTCTTAACTAAGGCTTAACTATTTAGAAACCAAAGCCACACAGTAATACTCATACAACAGTTGTAAGTGCTTTTGATCCCAGTGCTGTAAACTAAAACATTAGTGGAAGCACAGTTCAAAAATGGTTAAAAACAGAAAAAGTGTTCTCTCACTATCATTCAATAAAAGGCAGTAAATACCAGTGTGCTAGACAATGTGAAGTCTAAATGCTAGCATAAACTCACACACATACACACAGAGAAAAATTAACATAGTATCTGCAGGCAAAGTCATAAATAAGCCATGCCCCAGGAATAAACACGTGCAAGTGTAGGAACCCACCCATTCTTAGACTGAGCAGTGACTTACTGAGTCTTCATGTGAATGTAGCACTAAACAAGAAAAGTATGTCAGAGCCAATGCCACAATATATTTGTATATGCCACTCATATATGTACCCTCGGACTGGAGCTGGATTGCTCCTGCAATGGCGTGGAGGCAGAGCTATTGCCCTGCCTTCAATCCCCTGTATAAATCTAAGTCTGTTGCTTGAAGCCTCAGAACATGCAGCTGATCATTGCCCAATATAGCAAGTTACTTCCTTGATGGGTTACATCCAAGGATGCTCAGCACTGCTGAATGCAATCACATGTGAAAAGGTTAACAAGTGAAAGACGTATACTTAATCTTACCAGCGTTCATGAACAGCAGTGAGATTCATTCCAGTGCTGGTAATTCTTAAATCAAAACCTCTGATAGCAAATATGAATGCAGACTAAGGGAAGGCAGGTTCTCTCTCTAAAGCACAGCTGGTCTCACAAGTTAAGGAGGGGTAGAGAGCAGCCTGGGGAAGACCATGCAATTTTTATCCTGTCCAGGCTTTGCTTCCTCACAGAGCAGCCACTTTCAGATTCCATAAATTAGAAATGCAGAGTCAGCAGTACCAAGTGAACACATTGCCTAATTATAAGTTCCTCCTTATCAGAAAGCATTGGTCTTACTACATTTTGAGACATCTAGAGGTAAAATTCCTGATACTGTGTGTGTATGTTGCCAAGGAAGTTTCACATACTGATTGTGTGCAATAAGAAATGTAAGAGATTTCTCTCAGTAAGCAGAGTTCACAGTGGCCATATTCACATATCCATCCCAGTGTAATTCCCAAATGGCTTTGTGAAGGTCTGAAGAAGCAAAGGAGTAAATAAACTCATTCTCTGTCAGATTTACAGTTGTTTCTTCAAGAAGGACTGCCTTGATTGCTGTCTGTCTCTGTCATTCCCAGGTGGGTTCACACAGAAATCCTTAAATGATGTCAAGAGCAGAGGGAGCTAGAGCAGTGACATATATTGGCTCTCAAATTATTGGGAGATATCTTGATTTTATTTCACCTGGCACCAGTAGTCACTCTTCTGTTCAGCATGGAGAAACACAGCACAATATGCCCGCACAAGGGAAGGGTGAAAACAAATAGTATTGTCTTAGGGCATCAGGTGCTCATTATAGCCAGCAATTAGAAAATCTCAGGTGTTAACAATGTTTATTCAAGCCTTCTGATACTACACTGTTAAATAGGAAATACAGCGAATATCAGGTGTGAGAATGCCAAGATTTGTGTTTCTCAACTGAGCTCAAATTAAAAAAAAACAAAAACAAACAAAACCACCACAAACAAACAATCAAAGAAACCCCCCCAAAACTACAAACAAGCAAAAAAAAAAGACAACAACAACAAGAAAAAAAAACCAATCCACACCAAAAATAAGCAACTCCTCCCCTATCACTTGGCACATCCAGGTTAGGAAAGAACAAAATACTGATCCAGGCATACATATTTACTTTTAGAAAGGTTAACTCAGTGGATTTAATTGTAGGTGTTCTTAATGTTTTGCTTGCAATCCCTATGTAACAAGTTGGCAAGGCATTTGTCACCATTTTAAGTAGACTTTGAGCCTTAGAAGCTACTTGCCATGTTTACAAATATGGACTAATATTTTGCATATTGTATGTTTTAGACAGGTTTTGAGCACAATAAATCCCTGTAACACAGGGATTTAGTTACAGTTTTGCCACTCAAATGTCTATGGAACAATTTTAGGTAGTTGCTTCATAAGGGACACAACTATTGCAGCACAGATATATCTTTTGATGGTTTTGTTGATAAAACCTAGCCCAAGAGCACAAAGGACACAACTGAAGCCAAGGGAAATACTCCCTCTGTCCTCCGAGGTCACTGTGTTAGGCTCTGGGTACTTTCACTGCTGATGATTACCTAGTAGTCAATGATACTAGTCAAAAATACTGGTATTTTAGTCTCAGCCCTCAGAATTAGGACACACTGTCCTTTTCCCATTTAGTATTATGGTCCAGAGTGCCCTAGGAAAAAAGAAGGAATTAACCTCCCACCTTTAGGGATGCATAGATTAGTAGAACAAGACAGAAAAGTCTGCATTCGAAATATTTCATCTGTACTTGCATGGTGGATAAGGAGAGTCCTTTCATTTTGGGGTATGTTCATGAGAGGTCAAAAAAAGCAATGAAATCTTTGGCATTATAATGTAAGTCCTTCAGCAAGTGTTCTAGATATGCCCAGATGGGTATGTGGATTTACTTTAAAACTAGATACAGTGATATTTTTATGATTCTGTTTAGGGTCAGAATAAATTTCTTTTTTGTTGTTTTTAAACAACTGAAGAATATTTTCATTTATCTCTTCATTGCACTGACTTCCTCTCAGACCATGATTGAAAAAATGAAAAAAATTACCTCTTATTCCTGCTCAGTAAGCTGAAGAAGTCTAAACAACACAAGCAGGATCTCATTTTTCATCTAGAAACTCACATATCCAGAGAACTGTTAGCCTCTGTCTCTCTTTTTTTTCTCGTTTTCATGGGATCTGGAGAACAAATGGGTTTTCTCGGAATATTAAACCAGCAGCCCTATCTTGTTTGTCTTAATCACCTAAGTAGTTTATCTCTGCCTCAGTTGCTTGAGTAATCACTGATTATTTTACTGAGTGAGGTGAAGGGGATCACATCCTACATTATTGTCATACCCCTTTTCTTTAATTGCCATGTAGCATTTGTGACAGCTCCCTGGTGCAGGTGGGCAAAGTTCCAGCTGATTTTGGAGGGAGCAGGGTTTCATCCAAGGCCATACAGTGAAAAATGCACATCCAGATGTCAGGCACTGGGGGCATCCATTACTCTGCAGTTTGAAATAACTCTTTCTATACTTTCCACTCTGTAAACTTCAGCCTGGTCAAAGGAAACATTGGCCCTAAGGCCCTGTACCCACTTACTCATGTCTCTCTAGATCACTTCTCTTGGCCTCACTCCTCTTCTATTTACGTTCTTGGTGTTGTAATCTGGATTGCATTGCATCTTTTCTGTCAGCTCCAGTGTCTGGGCAGTAAGCTGATCTGGAACTGGTGAAGGAAGAATTTGCCTCCTCTTTCTGTAAAGCACTAGGGTATTCAGAGGCTTTTTTGGTGGAAAATGAAATTCTGTTCAATGGCATTCTAGGGTAGCAGATAAGACATAAATTGTTCCTGGGATATCTACAGGGTAGAAGAATCTGAAAAAAAAAGTGAGCATTTCAGTGATAAAAAAAGAGTAATATTTTAACAGAAATTTTTCTTGTACTATGTCATGAACAGCATCATTAGTTTTTCTTTGATAATTAGCTGTAACTGTTTAAAAATTATTAGCTGTATTGAAACAAAGACTTTTGAAAGAAAACCAGCATGAATACTTATTGTTAGTGAATTAATTCAGAAAAGACTTGATTAAGCAATATACACCTAATTTCACATAAAAATGCTGAACTTTTTCCCTGCAGATTAATTGTGAATCCCATTAATAAGAAGAAAGTTATGTCTGAATATCAATTAGAACTTTAAGAAAGTATATTCATGTGCTGTGTTAGAGACAGTCTGAGTCACATATGCAGAGGACGGAGAAGACTGGAGTTAACAGCTTCAGCTTGTTTGTGTTTAGGTGGGACCTGTGTAAAGGCTCAGGAGTGTCTGTGACCCCCAGTGAGCTCTGGATTTTCCCCCGGTTTTGGCAGGTCACTTTGTGCTAGACTGCTGGAGCACAGAAGGAAGCTTGGTTTTTCTCAGGTCTTGCCCATTTTGTGGTCATTTGTACCCCAGATGCTACAGAATTAGTACACTCCCTTTGTGTGGCCAGCACATGTTCCTTCAAAGCCTCAGGGAGTCAGTGAGCATGGCAGCACGGGAGGATGAGGATGGGCTAGCCCCAAAAGCAGGAAGGCACGTGTCCAGCTGCATGCCAAGGTGCCCTGGATGAGAGATTTTGTGACTCTGTGCAGCACTGTTGCTGCTGGAGCCTCCACCGCTGCCATTAACAAACACTCAACCACTGCCATCAACCCCCCACGGCAGCAGCCGAGCAGTCTGTGGTGCACCACCAGCATCCATGGACACATCACATATGGCACCATCCCTGCTGGCTGTCCCTTACTCTCCTTGCACCCTGGCATCAGCTTGGCTGTGTCTCTGGGTGCCCTTTGCGAGGCTTTCTCACAACCAGTGTGCATGAGAAGGGCAGCAAAGTGAGGATGCCCACGGGTTAATTGCTCAGCTGTCCCTGTTTCACAGCAAAGGCTGTGGTTATTGTTTCTGAGTCTCTTACCCAGGTAAAATAACACACAAACATTTCTTCCAAAGCAACCCTTGGCTGCCTAATGAATCAGGATATTCAGAAAACATACAAAGGTTCCATTTCATTATAAAAACAAAATAATAAAAAATAGTGAAAAGGATATGATACAAAAGTGTGTAAGACAGATTTGCAATTAATTCTCCTTTTTCTTCCTTGGAATTCAAACATACCTCTTAGAACTAATGGGCTGAGGCTTGGGACAGTAATAAATCTTTGATTTTAATATAATTTTGAAAGAATCACACATCTCTAAAAGATTAGGGAAATATAACTTTTATTTTAATGCGAGTAGTATTTTACTGGACCCTGGCAGGGTATTAGAGAAATTATCATTTTCTCATTAGTCTAACTGCCAGCTAGCTCTTCTTACTTTCCTTTTCTTCACAATGGAGGATGTCTCAGATAAAATGTTACTTAATCAAATTAATTAAGAGGGAGTAGATTTCTAAAGAATGATTTTCTGAAGGAATCAGGCCAGAAACTTAGCATGTTCAACACTTCAAATGCTTTTTCAAGTTCCGGGCTTCAGTGGTATTTAATTGTTTTCTTGGGTCAGGTCCTAATAGTTTGGCTTTCAGATTAAAGCACGGAAAATTTTTATTAGACAAAAAGGTGCCATCAAATGGATTTATGAAAACATGGACAAGCTGCTGAACTTCTTGTCAAAATAATTTCTTTCAAGACATTCAGCGCTGTCAGTGCATTTATTTTCTAATTAAATGTTTTTTACAATTCAGGTTGAAACAATCATTTGTTTGAAAATTCCTTTTTGCTATACAGTTATGAAGTGTGAAATCAAAACCACATCTGACTTGATTCTTTTCTAATCAATTGTTCAAAATAACTGAGTTTCATGCCAAACTGAAATAATTATTTTTTGAGCTGTCAGAACTGCTGATGAACGCAAAAAAAGGAAGGAGCTGGAATAAAAGCAGTTTGTGTACAGAACTCAAAATTTGTGGGCTACAAATAGAAAATCCTTCATGGATAATCTATTATAACTTTGCTTATTCAATTGTCATATGCAGTTGTGTTAATTGCTGTGAATGTAGAGTAACTATACAGTTTATTTCAGTATGTATATTGAAAACAATACTTATTACTTCAACTAGGACATATTCATCTTCTAGAAAGAACTATCTATTTGTTAGTCACTTGTGATTAATCCTGCATTATTGTATAATGCTCACTGTAAAAACTCCCACAGGGACCACCTGTTGTGTCAGGCTCTGTACAAGTCAGGATTGTGAGACATCACAGCCCGGTCCAGATCTGCTGGCTGCTGGGTCTCAGTTTGTTGCAATGGGATCCCACTGCAGTGTCCAGCATATTACAAAAGAGTAGAAACTAGATCCAGGCCATTCAGAAACCCTCTCCAGAGACAGACCCTTCTTTCCCTCCTTTTCCTCAATAAAAACCTCTCCCAGTGGTGGGCTCCTGGTAACGATCAACCACAAAGCTCTCAGCCCAAAGCTTCAGAAGGGACAACAGCATTTGGGCCTCAGGACAGCAACTGAACACAAGCCAAATTCCAGGGTGGAGGAGATGCCTTCTTGTAGGGCATCTCAAATTTGGCATCTCCTACGTGAGATTCTCAGTGTTGATCTGCAAGGACTGGTAACCATCCTGGTTTGGTAACACCACACCACGGAAGAGATATGGCAGTACTGCTCAGTATTTATGCTGCTGCAGAAAAACTTCGGGCTAGACACAGATGCACAGGTCTCAGACTGTCTATGTCAGATCTGCCATACCAGAATCCTGCCCATCCACTTGCTTGTTTGAACAACCAACCATCTTTGTTCCCCAGGAATGTTTTTTAGGGACAGAATGATAGTAAAGTACAGAGATGAAGGTTTATCACACATCCTCCTGTCTCCTCAAGGGTCTCCTCTGTGTAGACCTCTGGTAAACATCATGAGGCTTAGAGCAGCTCCCCTCAGACTGATCTCACCTCCCATGTTCAAGTCCTTCACGGAGACTCAAGGACTCACTTCTCACTTGCAAGTCCTTTAAGGAGAGCAGGTTCCATTTGCACTTAGAGTGATTTGATTCTGTCAAGAAAGACAACTTTCTCGCATGAAGAAGCACATCTGTTTGAAATGGTTCCTAACCCGTTTTTGGGAAACAGGTCAGCTGGGGAAAACCTTGTCTGCTCTCTGATGGGACATGGAGGTGAGGGGATGGGGAACCAGGCATTAAGGGGAAGAGGTATACCCATAGTTAACAATCCTTTTCTTAAGCTGAGTTCCTGAAGAGAAAGACATCAAAATGAATGAGATAGAGCTTTATTTTCTTTGCTCTTTCACAGATCTGTGAGTCAGAGGGTGTAACGTGAATATGCGTGATTTTCTTCTGAAAGGACAGCTATGGCATATGTAATACTCACGAAAACCACTAGAATCTTGCAACAACCTCTGAAAGCTCATCTATCTCAGTTTACTAACTTTCTCCCTTCTTCTCCCCCATATAGCACCATCAGATTGCCAAGTGTCTAAGGGGAGGTGCCAAATAAGTTGAAATAAATATTTCCATAGGGAAAGAAGTCTTTTTAAAGCATTTCAAGAGATTGCTTTCTTCTTTTTTTCCTTAAGTAATATCAGTTCAGTAATGAACACGAAGTAGAATTAGCTGAGATAAATGTGATACAGCCAAAAAAAAATTGAACAGAAAATTGGACAGAAGTGTTTCTGAAACTAGCCATACAGAAATGAAGAAAGTCATGTAACCAAGAGCAACATACTGCAGATTTTTGTTCTAATTGTTAAAAAATGTTCCCTCCCACTCTTGGAACTTCTAGTCCAAGTTTAAGCCTGAAGCAAATTTTTACAGTAAAGTTATAAATCCATAAAAAAAGAGGTTTATAATGGAAACACTGCACAATTCTAACTAAAGTGTTGTGCCATGGGGTGCCTCTATAATAAAAAAAGAGTCTCTGAGTTTGTATGCCAGCCAGAAAAGCTAGCAACACACACAAAAAAAATGGACAGAAGTATATGAGACACCAGCAATACCATTTCTGAGATAAAGCAAGCACACAAAATCCTATGGAGTAAAGGATTACAAACAAACAATTTGTCACACTTTTGAATAAATACGGAATAGGAACCACGCTTTGAGAAACTGATGGGTTATTAAGGTATGGAATTTAATATCATTGTCAATCTATAAAACTTTTACAACCTAGTCTTATTTGCACAGAGATTACATCCCCAAAGCTCAGTGCCAAAGACACATGTTAATAAGCTCACAACTTTTAATTAAGCAATATGTATAAGTAGATTCCCATTAAGCTGTGATTTGTGGGCTAGTTCATTACAGTGGGTTCCAGCCACCAGACACATATTCAATACAAATCAAGCAGCCTGCATATTATCCAGCTTAATGTGAGCCTACTTGGGATATTTTATCACCAGTTCAGATTGGTGGTTCAGAGAACTATATTTTTTTCTAAGACTGGGGGCAGTGACCAGAACCTTATAATGACCCCATGTTGTTTTCTTAATGAAACTATCCATCTGAATTGTTTAGTTGCAACTGGTAATTATTCATACAGTTAACCATAGTTCTGTTATATACAACATGTATATGACATTCAGCCAGAACACATTTGCTCTCATTTAAATTAAATGTGTAAAATAAAGCACAAAAGAAGGAAGTATGGATACTAGCAAATGCAACAATAAAAATAATTCACACATTTTATTCCAAAGAAAGTGATTACATTTTCTAGGTCTTGGAATAACTCTCTTTTGAGTTCCTGAATGATGCTAAAATTTCTGCCCCCAGTTTGTGACACAGGGTGTCAAGTAGAATTTTTTCAATCAGCTTTACTCGTGACAGTGTGGCATGCCATTTCACATTTTTCTTGCTTAGATGGATTTCCCACTGATTACATCAGCAGTGAGGATTGTACAGCAATTTGATGCAACAGTCTTAAAAATAAGATGGATATTCTGCAATATTTAACACTTTTTTTATTTTTTGCAGGAGTTATTAGTTCATGGATCATTGGATCATCATCTAGGAGAAATTACTACAGTCAGATTTCTGGAAAATAATACTTCATCATAGCATTTTTTTTGGTATTCCTTCCATAACAATAAGTGAATGTATTAACTTTGCTACACATTTACAGTTATCAAGAGTGACAATTGTTTTTAACAGCCCTTTGAGTAAGGATTCTACTGTATTTCACTGTAAGGAAATATGCATTTTATTTACTGACTGACCTTTTCTCTGTAACCTCTCTTTAGCCCCCATAAAACAAACACAAAATATTTGGGGTTGATTTTTTTTTAAAATTTATATTTTCTATTTTGCTACTGAAATATTCTCTAAACAACCAATCTTAGATAATGTAATGATACTACCAAGAGATTTCCAGTATTTATTTGGAAAGCAGAATTTGCCATTGAGCCCCAGGTTCATCTTATTCAGTATCTTTCTAACACCAGCAGCTTAGCCATGAGGTTTTATGAAACCAGGGAGGGAATAAGACCCAGTAGAGGGGACTCCAGGCTGAAAGAGAAAGGATTGAGCTCCTGAGAAGGAGATGTGAACTACAAATCAAGAAGACAAGGAGAAGAGAAAGATCATTATTAGCCAGAGCTCTAAATGTAACAAGAAGAATTTTTCAATCAATATGGTAAGCTGCTTGTAGCCAATTAAAAGACTGTAAGGCAGGGACAATGCCATATGTAGATTAGGCTAGTCTCGTAAAAAGAGCCTTGAAGCAGTGTTGCATAGTTCATGAACTGATTTTCCTAGAAGGCCGGAGAAAAAGGAGCTGCAGTAACCCAGTCCTATAGTAACAAAAGTGGTACCTCAGAAAACTCCACTCAGTGGCAAATGAGTCAGAGGAGTTTTACACATCCCTTTTATACCAAAGTTTTGCCTCACCTAACCATCTTTCCTAGGATCATGCTGGTGCAAAACTATAATGGGGAGGATTTGGGGTTTGGGGTTTTTTTATGATTACACTATTTCTGAATAAACTAAAGCAATGCAGATGTGGGAAAACTTGTACCTCTGCTTTCAGCTTTAATTCACCCCTGAATCCTAGCACTTTGCCTTTGCCAGCTCTAGAGGTTACAGCAGCGTACGGAGGAGTGAGGAAACTACTACATTTGCCAGAAGCTAAAGTGTTAAAAATGGTCTCCTGCAGCCTGCAGAGGAAGCATGTAGTCAAGGAAAACACCCAGACATATAGCTGTTGAGACAGGAGCAACATTACAGCCATTAAAATCAAACGTCAAAGAAGGAACAATGCCTATTAGCTTTTAGAAACCAAAAATGAACAGTTCAGCTTTATCAAACAAATGGGGTGCACTATCCAATTACTAACTTCTGATAAGCACCATGTCAATTTTGAAATTGCACTGCTGAGTCCGTGGAGAAGAAAAAATAAATCTGAGTTATCCACATAACAAGGATAAAAGGAAGCCAAACTACTACAATCCTGACCTAATTTCCCAGGCAAATCACTCTCCTTTCTGGAACCTTGTAGAGCCAGTAGAAACACTGTAGCATTCGCTGACAAAGCTCTGACCTTGTATGAAGCCCCTTTTCTCTCCTCTTCATGTCCCATCTGATCAGAAGCCTTGAGAAGTCCTCTGACTGGCTCCCTCACCCAAAGTATCTCTCTCAGCATCTTTTCATTTCATCCTACCCAGGAGTATAAAATCTGGGACTCTGTATGGCCCAGTCGAATGGGCTTCAGAAGTCTGCAGCATGCAGAGTGAGCACGACTCCTTATCCAGCACACAGAATTTTGTACAGCCTCACAGAGCAGCTGACACATGTGCTAGACACCATTATCCTATTTGCTTCTGAAGGCTGATGTCCATTGTGTTCAGGGAACATACAGAGGCTTCCATTCCTTCTTCAGTGTTGTTAAGTCTGAAGCCGGTTGGCAACTCCCATTTTAGTGCTATTTTTTACCCCAAGGTATGTGAGTGGTAAAGTAGGCATGGGTTGAGTTTCTCAGCAGCAGAGTATATAATTGAAGGGATAATGATAATAACAATGAAAAACCTCATAAATTACATTTTATGAAATGTAATATCCACACACTTCCCGCTTTCTTTTTCATCTCAGTCTAAAATGAGCATTAAAGTCCACGTTTCATCCTCAGCCAGTGGGCTGTCTGTAAGGACTCCTAACTCAAGGTCTGTCTTATCACTCACAAGACTCATAATAAAATAAGCAACACAGGATTTCCAAACAAACCTTTAAACCAGACACACACACACACAAACGGCAGAAATCCACTTCAGTCACAGTTGTGTTGGATGCGGGGATGACAGCATCACTCCCACCTGTCCTCACCACCCTTCTCTCAGAGGTGACTGCACTCAGAACCGCCAGTTGAGTTGCTCGTGTGAATGCTCTCACACCTGCTTTGGCTAAACGTGGCCCTGTGAGGCTTGAGCAGCTGGAGCAGAAGGTATTTGCTGCTCAATCTGAAATGGGTGAGGGAAAGCTCCCATGGGAGCTCCTCCTGCATGAAAAAGCAGCTGTAGATGATCTCCTCAGGTGGCACAGCTGTGCTCAAAGGAGAGCGTGTGTCCACAACAAAAGCAAGTGTAGAAGAGGAAAGATAGAAATTAGCAACCTGAACGCAGCATCTCTTAATCTGTGCTCACTGTTTTCTTTTGGACCAAGCCGTGCCTGTATTGGCTCTTTTGACTCCCTAAAATCCCTCAGGCTGCCAGAGGGGCAGAGACAGGCCCTCAACTTACACATTCAGCCCCAGACTCAGATAAAATGTTGTGTTCCTGATAAGGCAGATACATGTGCATAAGGCCATTGGTTCATGGGGAAAAGTCAGCATTTGAGAGTTGTTGCTAGGCCAGTGTAACGTGGTAAACTTTTCAGTGCTTAAAAAAGAGCAGGGGGGAGGAGGGGGAGCAGAGGGGAGTAGGGGACTGCAACCCATTCCTGTCCACAACTTGTTAATGAAAAAAATCATGTGATGAGACCATTAAAAAATTCAGGCTTTTTCATGTCTAATTTGAAAGATATTATGAAAAAATAAATGCATGTTCTCTGATAGTTCAGAGCCTCTCTCATATATTCATAGGTAATATCTGTGGAAAAAAGACAAAAGCCTTCTAACAGTGACTTTTTTATTCCAAGATTGAAAATAAAGACTAAAACAGCATCAACAACAGACAAAACTCTGGAAAGGTTTAAAATACAAAGCCTTGCCACTGAAATCTCGCCTGCTCTCATTCTGTACCCATGAGGACACACATACATGCATATCCTTGCACTGATTTTAGATACAATCATAGCTGTCTGCTGCTCCAAATTCACTGTGAATGGTGAAGTTCTAAAATTCATCTGAAACATGAAGAGAAAAAAAATTCTTGCTTTTTTCTCATTTTTTTATTTTATTTTATTTTATTTTTTTAATTAGACTCTGTGCCTTTGGAGTAGGAGGCTATTTTATATATGTAGTAGTGCAGATGAAGTTTTCCAATTTCATTAACAAGTAGCAAGATCTGTGCATATATCTCCCATACAGAATGTTTTAGAAAGATGCTCTATTATGTCTAGTTAAGTCAACCTTGTGTCATTATTTCATATTAGTGTACATGACAGGATTGGCATACCCAGGAAAGATGCATCAGAACCATTACGTGCCAGCCAGGAAAATGAAAAAAGAAATTTTATGTTTCAAAAACTATGTTAAATATCATGTGCTCAAATATTTTGAGAAGGAAAGGTTCTATCGGTTTAAAAAAAAAAAAAAAAA